>PVIC010002303.1:0-79048 GCA_004025085.1 Thryonomys swinderianus | reverse complement strand
AAAAAAAAAAAAAAAAAAAAAAAAAAAAAAAAAAAAAAAAAGAATTACATACAATCTATAGATCCTGTTGGAAAGAACTGCATTATAAATCTTCCTAATCATGAATGTGGCCTATCTCTCCTCTTACTTAGATTGTCTTTGATTTCCTTCATAAAAATTTTTTAGTTTTCCTCAAATAGATCTTGTCATATTTTATTTCACTTTTTGATGATGATATAGAGGGTGTTATGTTTTAATTTCAAACTGTTGGTACATATAAAAGCAGTTGATTTTTAGATGTTACTGTATCCTGCAACTTTGAGGTAATTGTTATTCCCAAGTTTTGCTGTTAATATTGTTAATTCTTTGTGATTTTTTTACATAGATTATCATGTCACCTGTGACTTTATCTCTTCTTTCTAAATATATGTAACTTTTGTTTCTTTTTTCATGTTATTATTTTAGCTAGAAAATCTACTGTAATAATGAAAGAGAGAGTGTCTTTTTCCTAATATTGGGAGAAATATGTTATGTAGCTTTTTGCCTTAATTATGGTTATCTGTATTTTATAAATATTCTTTATTAACTTGAGAAAATAGTTCTCCTCCTAGTTTGTACCATGAATGAAAATTGGATTTTCTCAAATGCTTTTTTTGACCTCTATAGGTATATACAGTAAATCGTTGTGGTACATGATTCTTTTCATGGGTTGTTGTATTTAATTTACTAATATTTGGTTGGAGATTTTTTGCATCCATATTTATGTGAGCTACTGGCCTATTGTTCTTCTCTCTTGTGTATCTTCATCTAGTATTGGAGTAATAACAGCCCCATAAAATACATTATAAAGTGTATCCTTTCTGAAGTTTTCCTAAAGAGATTCTAGAGCCTTGGCATAATTTCTTCTCTAAATATCTGTTAGAACTCACCAGCGAAATCAGCTAACTTGATGATATCATTTGGGAAAGATAAATGAATTTACATATTTTCTCCATGTTATCAAATTTGTGTGCATAGTTTTCTAAACATTCCTGTTTTACTCTTTAAATGACCAAAAAACCAATAGTAATACCTTATATTATTTCATTTCCTCTGTTATTAGTATGTTTTCTCTATTGTTCTGAATCAGTTTAGGCAGTGATTTGACTTGTGACCCAAAATTTCTGATGGAAGCAAAGAAAGTTGTAGAGTTTGTGTTTATTCATCTTTTTGTTATAAAGATGTGAGGGGTAGTTTACAAACATTTTCCTTGTTGGGCCAAGACTGATTTACAGACGAATTTAATTAAAATAAAAAAATTCTAATACAATAAAATTATTGAAGATTATAGAAAGTATAAAATAATTTCTATGTAATATTTAGACTGTATCATAAACTTTAAAGAAATAACAAATAGAAAAACTGAAAACTGTAAAGCCATATCTCTTACAGAGGAAAATAGCCTAAATATAATATTTGCAAATCAAGTTTTTATTACTACTTTTTTATTTTGAAAGTATCATTGAAAACTTTGGTTTCCAAAACCATCTTGGTTCTCTCAAACACTTTTTCTAAATGAGAAGGTTTTATTTTCAACTCCCTGAGCCATTTATTCATCACAGTGCTGGGCCCAACACAGGTATTCTAAAATACGTGTTTGATGCATGCCAGAATATAATATGCACAGATCCTTAAGGGAAATTGTGACAGGCCCTTCATGAAAAGTACAAAGCCATTGGCCTTCAGGATGAGTTCACAGTCTCATAGGGAGACAGCCACAACAGCATAACCCAGATCAGATTGTGGAAACTGTTGCTACGGAGAAGCAGTCAGACTTCTATAGGTGCATCAGGGGGAAAAAGATTAATTCTAAAAGGCAGCGTTTATTTAGATCATGGCTTAAGAAGTAGAAGGAAATGAAGATTTCTGACTCAACTTAATTTCACAGTTACCAAGAATCATAAAATTAGATTTGCACAGTGGTCTATCAGAGACTTACTTATTGCCAATTAGATCATGGAATTGTTTTATAATGAGTTGATTTTTGGGGGGCCCTGGGTTTTCCCAGATTTTATCACTTTAAAGATGATATAGGTCCCTTTCACGATACATGTAAAATAGTCCCTTCCTATTTTCTCAACACATGTCACTTAGAAGATCCAGACCTTCATAGTGCATTTAAATGTTTCCAGACATTGTGGGAAAGTTTCACGTAAACACCTCAGTGGTCTCTTCAGGTTTTGCTGCCCCATTTTTCCCCTCCAAGGCCCTCACGTGGGTTCCAGTGCTGGTCACTGACCCATCAGCAGTGGGTCAACCAATTGTTCTTCTGTAGCAAAGTTTTACTCAGAGGAGGGAAAGTTTTCAGTCCCAGCACTTGTTGCCACAACAATTTTGTAAAATGGGCACTTGTGTTTTCATGCAACAAATGGCTCAACTTTTCTCTCACTCTCTCTCACTCTGTCTCTCTCTCACTCTGTCTCTCTGTCTGTCTGTCTGTCTCTCTCTCTCTCTCTCTCTCACGCACGCACACACACACACAAACACAAGCTTCCTATTGTGTCTTCACACAAATCCATGTTCTTGAAGATGGATTATTTTCAAACACATGTTTTCTTCCTCCATTGCGCATGCACTTTCCTTATTTCTCTGTCTTTCAGGCAAAAACACTGTTTCTTCTCCCAGCCCAATCAAACAAATTTCCTAAATTCGGGAAGTTTAACTCATAAGTTTTTAAGTATCTCTGATTACTTCAAAATCACAATGGGGTGCAGGTCACCATTTACAAACTCAGGCAGGCAAAGAAGTTGGGATCTATTCATTTGCTCTAAATTGATGTTCTGATTTCTAGTTCCTTCCCTCCTAGTGAGCCTCTGGAACTTAAGGACTTTTACTACCCAGGCACAATCAATATCCTTTCCTAAGGACTTCCCGTTTATGTGGGTTGCTTTGAGGCAGAAGCTACAGCTGCCTCTTTCTGCAGGACTTCTACATCTTTCTCTCCTGGCTCCCCAGTTCAATCTCAGACTCAAGGAATTACCTGACTGTGGGACAAGAAGGATATTTCCCTTTCTCCCCTCAGCGTATTTTTCTAAGCAGCTCTACTCCTTCTAGCATGATAATTTACCTCATTTCTTCTTCCTCTATGAAATGCATAGAAGGCTGAGGTTTGGGAAATAAAAAGACATCCTCTAGTTATAGTTCTACAGTGCTCTTCCCACAAGGCAAGGCCGGATACAGAATTCTGTGCTTTTAGAGGAGAAAGGGAAAGAAGTACCATGTAAGAATAAGATAACCCTAAAATTTGCTTCAAATGACCCAACTACTTTGGCTTCATCTTAGATTCTCCACTACATTTTAGATTTGTAAAGACCTTTAGAGACATCCTATATCTGTCTCTGATGGACAGAAAGGGGCTCTGACATAAACTGACTTAAAGCTACAATTCTGGATATCTATTATTGTAAAGCAAACCATCCTGAACTTTAAGACAATAACAATGCTTTTTGTTGTTGCTATTACCGTCATCTCATTATTTCTAATAGTCTCGGTATTGACTGAAGTCAGCTGGGTAGTTCTCACTTGAAGTTTCCTAAAGGCTTGTTTATTCTTGGACCCACTGATTAACGTTGCCTTGTGGCTCAGTCAGGTAGAAGCTGGAATAGCCAGCCTCTACCAACATATTTCTTTATCCTTATCACATGGCATTTCCACTACACAGTAACTCTAATATGGTAGCTTCAAGGTAGTTGAGTTTATTCATTTGTGGCTGAAGAAGCCAAAAATGCATGAATGCATGAGGCAGGAGAGAGAGAAAGAGGGACACACAGACAGAGACAGATACACACACACACACACACAGACAGAGACAGAGACAGAGAGTGAGAGAGAGAGGAAATGAGGGTGAATTGTGTCATCCTTCATGAGTAGCCTCTAAAAGCAAGACACTGACCAAGACCAGTCCTGATGCCTATCTTTTCATGGACACGTAAGGGCATTTGCAGACATATTTTTCTCCAAAATGTTGACCAATTGTGTCTCTTTAGCATTTCATAGTATATCAGTTGCAACCCCCATCCTCTAGCTTATTAATTTGTCTTTCATACTGGAATTTTTCTCTTCACTGTTATAATTCAATGGTTTTTTTTTTTGGCTCCCCTGTCACTCGATATGTGATATCCATTCAAATCTTCTCTCATTCTCCATGTTTTCTACTTCTTTGTCATTTTTTCTAGCTCTAGCCAGGCCTAAACATTGGTGATGAAATCATTTTCTAGAATCTGCGACTATTCCATTCATATTATTTTAGATTAAAGGTATATCATTACATTTTATTCTGCCAGAGAAGCAGATTTTGATAGTTCTAATCATTATAATAATTACCTGGAAATATTGAGGATTTAACCCAGAAGCCTCAGTGCTTTTTATAAGATTCTAAACTATATGTTACATACAGAAGATAGTTGTTGATTCACTAAGAGATGTTGCACACCAAAGGAAACCTTTTGACGAAGAGAGCCAGGAGTTAACTATAGAATCTCTGCAAAGTGAAAGGTGAAAAGCTCAGAACAAGGCTGGCAAACATCCAGCAAATGTATCACCATAGAAGATGTGACTAGCAAATCATAGCCATGCAGCTGGAAATGGGCTCAGTATAATGCCCTGGGAACTATGGCCCATAGATCTACCAGGCTTGACAAACAAAGTAAAATCTATTTGCCTTCTTCAGTCCACAATCTAAAGAGAAGGAAATGAAATGAGGATAATTGAAAAGTTTATTTATAAAATTCTTGGGTGGATATTGCTCTTACTAATGACATAAGGATCATTTACATTGATGTGAGTTTTGAGGAGTTCTTCCTGGCATGAGACGGTCCGTCAAAGGAGTCAGCCAAGCACATACAGTCAATAATTGCTTGTGTTGATTGTGACATGTGGCACCTTCAAATTATTTTGTCTTCAGCCTCTAAGAGATTAATCACCTCAGCTCCACATGGGGAAAGAGCTCGCTATTACTCACTGGTTTACTCAAGCCTACACAACTTGTCATCATAAATGGCAAACAAATCTTCCAAGAGCAAAGAAATTGATATAATTATGGTAAATGTGGTTCTGTCTGCCACATACTTCCTTTGCAAACTTTTCACTTTGCAAGTTCTTCTTTTTCTCCTACATTCATATCTCTGTGTATAAGGTAATACAATGAAAAGGTACAAAAATAAAAATCCATAATAGGATAACAATGACTTTTATTTTCATAGCTTTCAACAGGCCACAGAAAAATAACAACAGAGAAAGTCAAAAGTATTTCACAAATTATGAGAGTGCGTGTCACTCTGGACACATATATAGTGTCCAGATACTGCAGATAATTGTTTATATTTTTCACTTGATTTTAAAAACTAAGCCTCTTAAGAATGAAAACTGAACCACATTTTAGTTATAAAATGTTTGGAGAATTGCAAAGAGCATTTTGGCAAGCCCATGATTATTTCTAATTACCTTAGAGAACTCGTGTTCGAGGGAGGGTTGTCGATAAGAAACAAAGCATAGAGAATTGATTTTGGATGGTATTAATTGGATGCCAATGGCTCACTAAATAAACGACCATTCTGTTTTGTGCCAGCTCCTTCTACAGACGGTACAGTGGAAAAGAGAAAATGCCCAGGCAACCTTTTGGGTGAATCCCTGCGGAAAGCCCCAGAAACACATGCTCTCTAGGCATGCACATTTATCAAATAATTTACACAATTTTTTTCCTAGCCGATACCACAGACATGACACAATTACTAGATTTATTAATTCCTTGTTCCAGGGACTAGAGATTTCCCAATGTGATGGACTAATGCATATTGTATTAGCTCTAACATCTGGGGCTCTATACCCACCACCATCAGGAGATTAACTGAGACACAAAATGCAACTTTTCCCTTTGTCTCAGTGCGAGGCACACCCCCCCCCCCTTGCTCTTTCTTAAGTGCTCAACAGGATTTTCCGAGTAAAGAAAGCAAGGAAGTGATTTACAACCTCATTTTGTCTCTGCTTGTATTTCACCTTCCATTCTCGCCTTTCTTATTGAAACCAAGATGAGTGAGGGGACATAGATGGACTATCTATTTTCCTCTCAATTTTCCAAGTCTTTGGAGAAGTACCAATCACCATTCAAGTTGTCAAAAATTCGATCAAGATCTAGGAGCAGGGCTCAAAGGAGCATGGTAGCATATGGTTCAGACATTAGACCTGGGGCCTGGGGGCCACTTCATCTTTGGGGGGACTAAAAGAACAAGTGCAGAGGATGATGGTCATATGCCTACTGGGAGCACTGTCCTCTCGCCACACCTGCTCAGATTAATGCCTTCTGCCTTACAATTCTTGTTGCCTGAGATTCTTCTCCTGGCAGAAGGAGAATTGGCTGTTACCTCCCACTTCCTTCTATTCTTGCTGTTCAACCTCACCTGCCCCTTAGCATCTTCTCCCTGAACCAAATAGCCCAGGCAGGGGTCCCAACATCTTAGGCAGGGCTTTCAATTTCATTTCTTTATACAGTCACCTAAGCAAAGCAGGCTGCAGTTTTAAAAAGCAACAAATCAAGTACTGTGATGTCAATGGCAAATGAAACATAGTCTCAGGGTCAACTAGACAATGTCATACTTGTCATGAACTGACTGACTCATGCCCTGCCTAAAATGTGTAGCTGTCATTATTATTATTATTATTATTAATTATTATATTAAGCATGTGAGAATACATGCTCTCAGTTGCCAGGTCAAAATAAGCAAAAAATCTGGATTTCCATATAAGCTCTTCTATTTATGAATGTTGGCAACTAATTTACATATTTAAGGAAATGGAGTGCAAACCAGCCAAAGCCCACCTGTGAGTCATCTCTTCATTATTTATTTCATGCATTCACACTACAAGTGTGCTGAGCAGTTTTTATCACATCCAGGTTCAAAAACCCAGTGAGGATCTAATGGAATCTTAGATACTCAGGTAAAGGTTTTATAAAAAAATTGTATGCAATTTAATGACAACTTCCATGTCCCTACTGAGACATTTTCCTCAATTTAACCCAGGGCAGAACTTTGAAGGAAGGAAGACCAGGTTTAAGAAAAAGATCTGTTTCTTTACCATGGTATTTTTTTTTGTTTTTGAGACAGGGTCTCACTTTTTAGTTCAGGCTGGCCCTGAGCTCACTATGTAGCCCAGGCAAGCCTCGAACTCAGCAATCCACCTGTCTCTGCCTCCCGAGTGCTGGGATTACAGGAGTGAGCCACCATGCCCGGCTTTACCATGGTATTTTAACCAACGATCTTTATTTCTTCAACTGTACAATGATCACAAAAATAATATCTATTGTATTAAATGAGATGTAGTTTAAATAACATACAATTATTAGTTTTTAACCACTATTGACTTACAAAACAGTAATTTCATATTTTCAACTCTACACCTAACATAAGAGATTAACTAGCATATTTTTATCAGCAAAGGTCAATTTTCTTAGCCTTCCCTCTCTTCACTTATTTATCAAAGTGGCCCAATAATGTCTACTTGTTTCTCCCTCTATTGGTTCAAATAATGAAACTATGCTCATCTTTCGATGTTCAGGAAGAAAAGACTGATGATGTGAAAATTATGATTCATGTACCACATTTTTGCAAATTATTTTCTGATAAGGTTTATATATTTTTCTATAAAATTAGCAAACACTAAAAAATTAAAACAAGAATAATCTCTCTTCCTTATCTTTCTAAGATGCATTGGTAACATTTTAGGTAAACTTCTAGTTAGAGGGACATAGAAACAAAATTTCCAAGTAAATATGGGAATAATTTTAATTTTAGTTTTCTAATATAATTTTACCTTTTATCTGTGATTTTATATGATTTCTAATTTAATGATTCCTCTTCCTCTTCTTCCTCTTCTTTCTCTTCTCCTTCTTCTTCTTTTGAGACAGGGTCTCGTTTTATAGTTCAGGCTGGCCCTGAGCTCACTATGTAGCTCAGGCAACCTTCAAACTCAGCAATCCTCCTACCTCTGCCTCCTGAGTGCTGGGATTATAGGCCTGAGCCACCAAGCCTGGAAATTGTGGTATGTGGCACTGATTGCTGGTAGGCATGAGCCACCATGCCCAGTATTGTTGTATGTGGTTACCAGGGATCAAACCAGGGACCTTGCACCTGCTAGGCAGGCGCTTGGACCACTGAACTAAATCTCGGGCCATGAATTAATTTTCTACAGTTAACATCCACATGTTATTACATCTAAAGATCTTAGTAAAATTTAGAACCCCCTAGACATTTATGGGTTTTATTTTCTCTTATAAAGAAAATTATGAAAATATTTTAATAAATGTCTAAGCAAACCTACAATTCTTTGTTAAGAACAAATTATTAAAAACAGGCCTTTTATATATATATATATATATATATATATATATATATATATATCTCAGAATTCAACAAGTTATAGTTTCTTAAGTGTTACCTGCAATACAGATAAGAACTTAATGTTTTGTACTCTATTGGCTTAAAATAAGTTTTTAATTCTCCACTTTAGTGTATCTTTTATTCATTCATGGTTCTGTAAAGCCATGTTAAATATAAAAATATTTTTCTTATAATTAATAAACATGGCAAACTGTGACACATCTCACTTATGTAACATCAAAAAATCATTTATTGATTCTGCCTTCAGTTTCATCAAAAGTAGCAAGAACTATCGAGTCATGGTTTCTTGAAAGCTTTACTTTTATCATTGGCTGAAAATACTGTCACATGTTTTCCTTAAACTCAAAGACTTTCTTCATTTATTCAAAAAAAGAATGTCTGCAAAACCCCATCCCTGAACGCCCACGGTTGTCCGTCTCTGTGGAGAAAGATGGCCGCCCCGGAACAGAAGGGTTAGGCCTGACACAAACGAAGAAGCTCACCGCCCGGACAACTGTCACACTGCAGTATTCACTGAAGTGCTTTCAACGTTTCCCCTTTCTCATCACACCGAATATTAGCAAGACTTGTGGGCGAGGGTTGAGATTTAATAAAATTAGTATTTTTTACTGTGTCCCCAAGGATTTTCTTAAATGGACCTGGGCCTTTTTTTCCTTGTAAATAAATAGTGGTGAAGAATGTACTTAATCCTTGTATGGCTTTTTGCTACTGTTTTAATTTGTGCTAAAGCACCTTTGTTTTTGCACAATCACTGTAAGTACCAGCCAGTGAAAAGGCAAATAGCATCCTAGTATTACTAAGAATACAATCTTTGCCTCATAATGTCTTGTGAAGGACACAGGAGCTCCTGCTAGTCTATGGCCATTCTCATGATGACCACTATGACTTCTTTTCTTCTCTTCAGTGAATGGAGCTAAGGAGAATTTAAAGGTTATTCTTTTCACTTACTTCTCCTATGGCAATAAGTGTGATTTCATTCCACTTGCAATATTCAGAAAAACAAGTCAAACTTCCCAACTTTCATGCAGCACCACAATAAAGACAGCTTCTCCAACTTGAAGAGAAGCAGAAGAGATAGTAAAAACACATTTACTTTAAGAAAATTATTATGTGTTTAAAGGACAAATTAGTTTGGTAGAGAACATCTCCTGCCTGTTTTATTTCCATATTCCTCAGACTGATAGTGGGATGCTATCAATTAATTCATTTAGAGAGCCATACACCACAAGAAATAAATTATTTGTCCTCTGGAGCTTGTCACAAGGGGATTTTTAAAAAACCATTAAACAGAAAGACAACTGTTCATCTTAGGAAGATGAAAGGCCAATTCCTCCTCCTCAGCTGGTAGTTTTTAATACTAGTGATATCAACTACATATATTATAGAACATCTCCACATACAAATTGTTTAGCCTCTTTGACCCTCTCTTTTTGCAAACATGCAATTGGATTATTGATGCATTTTGTGATTATTTAACAAGATAATGCACACAAAAGGCCAAGTAATTTGTTTGGCACCTAGTAGGTTATCAGCAAAAGTCCTGGGTAGTGGCAGCAATAGTAGTAGCCGGATCAGTAGTACTGGTAGCAGCTGCTTGAGATGTTGTTTTAGGATTTAGTAACTAAGGCTCAGTGAAGTTCAAAGTCCTTTTCACAATCCAGAAAGAAAAAAAAACGAGCTTGTCTTCAGGCCCGGGCTGATTTCTGTCCACAGCCCAAATCCTTCCTTCTGTGCCCTTGCTGTCTCTGGGTTGTTCAGAAAACGCTTTTAATTCCGCTGTTCTCTTCATGTCCTGTCACCTGACAGGATCTTACTTCAAATCCATCATACTCCAGGTAGCCCCAAATTGTCTCCCGTGAAAATTAGTTCAGCATTACAAGAGCCGTAACAGAAATGGCACACTCTCACCTAAGCCTGGGGGAGAGGTGTCTACAGTGAGCAGAGCTGAGTCAGAATACAGCCGTCCGTCTCTCATACCCATGACACGAAGCTTCTGGATGATCCCTAAGGCACTTTTTAAAAATCTCTTCAAAGAACTAGGCTGTTCTCACTTGCCTTTTGGCCCTGTGAAGGCTGTTACATGAGGCGTAAAGAGCAACACATCACAGGGCTAGGCCCAAGGTGAGTGGTCAATAAATACTTATTTGCTGATTAATTTATAAAAATCGTGGCTCTTTAGGGTCCTTATTTCTAATTGTCTGGACTGAATCACTTCACTGTTTTCTTTCCTATGTTTTCCCTGGACATATCACAAAACTCAAAGAAATTATAAACTTGGGTCTAGACTTACACAGAATTTTTTTTATAACTCTCTGCTTTGAGCTCCTAAAAGCTATTTCATAGAAAAATGACCTTATTTCTAAATAGAAGGGGCAATTGAAAATCAGTGAACGGACTTACCCCCTAATGATTTTTTTCTCAGACATAATTATAATAATTAGCATTCTAAAGTGCTAATTATCTTTGGACACAGAGGACCTATACACCAGAGACAGAGGTCCGCATTAAGTAAAGTGGATTTCACTTTCTTCAGTTATGAGAGTTCTCCTTTCTCTTCTTTGCAGTGGTGCAAAGGTATTTAGTCCACTGACCTTCATTTTAAACTTTTTCCAGTTCAGGAATCTATCTGTTGGCCACCGATAGGCAGACTCCATATTGAACTTATAGATCTAAAAAGAAAATGTTTTTTTTTTCTTTTGCCATCTCATCCCTTTTTGTGAGATATTTATTTATAGTTCTTGCTCAGCACCTAGAACCTGGCTGGAACAAAACTGTAGATAATGAGTTTCTTCTTTAGATGGAAGAGACAGATATCTGTCCTCAGGGTACTAGACACACTGTTGGCCTGCTTGTCAAAAAAGTTAGGTATGTAGGACAAAAACTCAGTGTGTGTTGCATAGAATTTCAAGTTGAATGAGACTCAAGGAACTGCTATTTCAACCATTTATTGTTACAGAGAAGAAACCAAACTACTGCACAAAAGAATCAGAATTTAAAATACTTCATGAAGGGAAGGAATAAATATGATTCTGAAAGAAAATAAAAGAGCATGTACATGGGGGTGGGGAAGTGTAGGTGGGTAGGGATGTGGGTAAAAATGAGAATTAACTTGTGTCATGTACTGGTGCAAATTCTCCAATGTCATGTGTGATTGTGAGATGTATATAAAATGTACCAATAAAGAATTCAATTTTAAAAAGTAAAATAAAATACTTCAATGTTCTCAATATAAATTTTATCACAGTCCGATGTACTCTATGTCAAGAATTTCTATCAAAGGTCAGGATTACATATCAAAGTATAGAAAAAACTCAGGTACAGGAATGAGGCACTGGCATAGGCTATGCAGAGGGCAACTCAAGGCTCTCCTGTGTCAGCAACAGAATAATTATTAATATTGTCCGGTGATGCTAAGCTACAAGCAGAGTAAGCGTGTTAGAACAGATCTCCCCCAAACACCATTCAGTGTGAACACTTGTGTGTACACTAGAGATTCCCACTCTTCCACTTCGGGCAGAGGAGCAGCCTTATCCTGGAGAGCTATACTCAACTGAAGTTCGGTGTGTGATGTAAAAATCTACCTCCTCTTGAATGACTCTTCAATGGATCAGTTCTGTCTACTGAACCCTAGGTAAATAAGTCTTATGTACTTTTTAAGAATTCCAATAACTTAGAGATACAAAACCTTTCTCAAAGGCAGTATCCCCTGAAGGGCTTGTTAAAAAACAGATCTGAGTCAGGGAGTCTGGGATGATAACTTGAACTTCTACCGCCTTCGCGTGTGACGCTCACAGTGCTGTTCTGAGGACCACCATTGTGCGCACGGTGCTGAGCCCCCTGGCCCTCTCTCCTACTTTGGACAGGTGTCTTACAAGGCACACCTTCCTAATTTAATGCCATGTCGCCTATCCTTTTTTGAATACTTTTGATATTTAGCTATTAAATTATTTATGTGTGTATATATATATACATATATATACGTATATATATGTATATATATATATATATATATATATACGTATATATATATATTTTTTTGCTTTTTGAGACAGGGTCTTGCTTTGTAGTTCAGGCTGGCCCTGAGCTCACTATGGTGCCCAGGCAAGCCGCCGCAAACTCAGCAATCCTCCTATCTCTGCCTCCTGAGTGCTGGGATGACAGGTGTGAGCCACCACATCCGGCATAGTGGTATGCGGTGTTGATTGTTGGGGGGCGTGTGTCCATGCCCAGCATTATATGTGGTTACCAGGGATCAAACTCAGGACCTTGCGCTTGCGAGGCAGGCACCGGAACCACTGAGCTAACCCTCCGGCCCAATTACTTATATTTTTATGTTCAAACATTTCTTAGTGGACAGATAAGATTTTCCTACTTGAGGATAAATGTGGATATTTCTTTAAAATAACATGAAATCGAGTATAATTAGCAAAATAAAACCAGACTACTAAAAAGAATCTGTCTCATTATTATGTTTTCATAGCCTGTATACAAATTATTTGAACCAGAAGGCACTCAGTAAGAAAATCATTTCTATTTCCTTCACTGAACAGTGAATACCATGATGATTGGGGGAAAATATGCTTTTTTGGTGTCAGATTTATTTTCACATTCTAGAGTTTATGGCAATAAGAAAAGCTCTAAATCTGTAACCCAAAGACCCAACTTTGAATTCCATAGACCTGAATTTTATGGAGACTCTGATTTGTTTTGACTGTGACTTTATACAACCTTTTAGTTTTCTTTTTTTTGAAAAACAGCAATAAAATAGAAATGGCTGCCCTTTCTATTCCATACAGAAGCCAGGAATAAACACAATAACACTTGTGTTTCTATAAAAGCTTTAGAGTTTATTATGCCTAATATTTATGGACATGCTACTTTTATTTTTTTATCTGAAATTTCATGTTAATGGAAAAAAATAGCAGAAAAATTCATTTTCTTCCAAGCATTTTCAGGCATAAGGCTGAACTGACACCCTTGCCTGTGTTATGTCCCCGAGCCCAGTTGCTGACCGTGGGCTGCCTCGATGCAAGGCCAAGTTTCTTGTCCCATAGTCCGTCCCATCTGTGTCTCTCAGCTTCTCCGGTCAGACCACTGAGGGAGAGAGACCGCGATCGTTCTTTGGGGGCCACAGAAGACACCCGGAATTCCACCAGGTTCTTAGCTTGTCCCCTTAATTTAGAAGGAATGGCACTGACTCAGCTTTTTCCATGACAGGCGGGGGAAGGCGCTACTGTGTATATTACACGGATACCAAGTGAGAGAGCTGGGGGCGTCAGGCACACACTTCACCTGCGGGGTCTAAGAATGTGACTTCCTGGCAGAATTTCAATTCCATAAAGCACAGGAGAAGTACTGATGGCAACTCGTGGGCCATGGGCTTTTTCACTACTATATGTAGACCTCTAATGACCACTGGAAAAATAGAGCGGGTCATACTGGATTCCTTCATGAGAGTGGTGCAGACTGCGTTCACATTACTCTGAGAGGTGATGCTTGTGCAAAAGGCCTACCAGTTAGTTTTCAGAAATTCCTTTTTGCTCTGTATATCCAGTTTTTACCAAAATAATAATAAAGGACTCTGCTACAAAGTTGCTGTTATACTGTTTATATTTAAACTTTCTGTTGTGGGCATACACAAAACAATGCAGTCACCACTATACTCCAGAAGAGCTTCTAATCAGACTATCAGAGGGATTTATTTGACCTGCATGTATCCTTGGCCAAGCCCCAAATAATTCACTGCGCATGTGTACAACACATGAGGAGGTCGAGTGGGTATGACTTGTATGTCTCTTTATTCTGATGTGTGTGTGTGTGTGTGTGAGCATGCACACATGTACTTGTATGTGTGTGGTAATTCAATGTGTGCTGAAAGTTTCCTCAGTTTTTCTCTGTTATAACTTTATTTTTAAGTCTAGCCTGAGTTCAAGAAAATCCGAGAAAAATATGTGAATAAAACGATTCCGAAAGAAAAGTACATTTTTCAAAAATAACTCCTTTGCTGTTCTGCTCCACCACCCACTACCTTCTATTAAGTTTCTTCTGCTGCTTATATTAAGTGCCATAAGTTTGCAATTTATTACATTTTAAGAATAAGCTGTACTTATTAATCTTTAATTATCCTGTTATTTATATAAGCTTGCTTCATTGTTCACTTGATCTTTAAATTGATATGTTTTGATACACATTGATTACATATGATTCATTTGGCATCTTTCGGGTGACATGGGTTGAGATGGAACATGTGTATTTCTGTGTAAAAGAAATCCCTTCCCATTCACAACTTCCCTTTGGAAGAGGTTTTGGGAATATGTAAAAGTCACTTAGTAAGATACTATACTTTGTATAGGTATTTTTCAAATCGACAATAGGAAGGAACAACACTTTCTCCTTGCAGAAAGTGGAAATGTGGACTTTCGTGGCCTGATCCTTGGGGAAAATCTTCTGGTTCTTTCTCAGTTCTTGCTCTTTGCGTTGGAGTCTCGCCCTCTTCCCAGACTCCGGGTCAGATAACGGACACCTGCCTGATGCTTAGCTCTTGAAAAGACAGGCTGGCGCAACCAGCCGCTCTCTCAGACAGACTGTCTTTAAATGTATTTTCAGCGTGTCTTCAGACAGTTATTTTTCCTCTGTTCAATTTTGTTCATCTTCTTACTTAACTTTTCAAGTGCTACTATTTCCTTTTTAAATGCAGTATTGAGAAGTGCAAACATTATTGGAAGAGAGAGTCTTACTAGCATAATTGTGCATTATCTTCCTTTTATATTGCAGATGGAAAACATTAAATCTAGAGGGAATAGAAATTTGCTCAATCAGATATTGATAGTACAATTTCCTTTAAAAATACTTACCTGTACTGAAGAACAGTGGCTCTTTTTTTTAAAGGCAGCAACTTTTCCTCCGTTTTAAAGAGCCAAATGACACGGAGAATTAAAATTCTGTCTCCTGAGAGTCAGCCTTCTCTTGCTGATGATGCCCATTCCCTTTTGTAATTTAATATTTTAGGGAGGGACTTGGGTGGAATGGGAGGGAGGGAACGCTGTTGTAGCACAGTGCACTACGATCTGTTTCCGTTCTCTATTATGAGCTCTGTGTATAAGATCTGTGGATGCTTTTTTATAATATCAGCAATGAGAACACAACGGCCACTTGTTAACCGTTTTCTAGAAGTACCACCTTCGTCGAGAGCAACCCGCTTCCGCTTTCATGGCTCATGATGCTCTCTGTGTTTCCTCACTTCACCCTTCACCCTCATCCTCCTATCTACTCAGTCCAGGTCTGCCTGGAACTCATCCCCGCAAGAGTGAGCCTGAACAGAATGTGATTTATCCTGTTCTCAGCCCTGGAATAGAGATGAACCTTTTCCCAGTGATACCACCTGCTCCGAGGCTGGTTCTGCTCGCGGTGTGGGGGGAGGTTTTGCTGGGGAGCGAGCTCTTGGTAGGCTGTGCGCAGTTCCAGTGTAGACTAGCAGAAGCACATCCTTGAGGTCAGGGCACGAGGCCGGGCCCTGTATTCATTTTAATCTGGAAGATCTGTGAAGAGTACGTGTTGAGAGGAGGGAGAGACCGCGCACTCTTGGCCAGGGCACCGCGCTCTTCGTCCGCCTGCTCTCCTTCGCCCGAGGCCCTCCACTGCAGGATCGCGCTCCTCATCCAAAATACCCGTAAAGTATCCCAAACGTTCTATCACAAATGTGATGAATTTTCCAAAACTCTAGTTTCTCATAAGCATTTTCCAGAGGACGTTATAACTGCTTTGAGCTGTTTATTTATTAATTTGTCTTTTCTTCGCTCTTTTCTTTTCTTTCTTTTTTGTGGAACTGGGGATCAAACTCAGGACCTTGCTCTTGCCAGGCGACATCTCCGAGCCCTGAGCTGCTTATTTAAAGGGAAGGCATAATATCACCATGACCTGAACGCAGCTTCAATCATGAAGTGGCATGTTACTAATATCGAAGTTCCTTATGTTTTGGATTTAGCCAGAGGTTCTATACCATGGCTGTGTATCCGGGTTTTCAAAGTTATACAGAAATATACAGTTCCTAAAACCCAGTGGTAGTTCTGCTGCAGGAGAAACTCAGCATGGGACCTAAGTTTGAGTGGATTTGTAAAAACATTTAACAGACTGCTGTGAATCAAAGGTGAAAAAATCCTTGCTTAAGGAATTAACTTTTCACAAAAAAATGTCCTGTGACTGTTAAACAGATATGCTCTAAAGTATAGTGTAATTGTTCGTGTGTGTGTGTGTGTGTGTGTGTGGTATTAGGGATTCAACATAGGGCCTTTTTTCCCCCCAAGCCATATCCCCAGCTTGTTTCTTTTTCTTTTCAACTTTGAAGCAGGATGTCACTAAGTGGCTAAGTTGCTGAGGCTGGGCTTGACCTTTTGGTCCTCCTGCCTCAAACTTCCACAGTGCTGGAAGAACAGGTGTGTGCCATAACTCTCAGCTCGTTTCTGCTTTTAACAATGTGATGCAAAATGTTGTTTCCCAAACAGCCAACTGAGAGCTGGTTAAATCTACTAATTCTGGCCACACCTGAGTAACAGAAAGTACAACACTCTGGGTAAGAATAATTACCTGGAAATTTTGCCTGACTGATTTCCTATGGCCAATTTTTTTGTGATTTATGGGAAGTTATTTAGCTTTTGTAAGCCTATTTTCTGATCCATAAATTGGAGATAATATTTACCTCCTATGGTTTTTATACAAATTAATGACAGAATCTGCATCAAACAACACAGAAACTCACTTATGGTAAATCATCAATAAATGTTAGCTATTATAGTAATTATGACCATAAAAACAATAAGGCATGTAATAAAATGAATTTAGACAGGAACAGTAGCAGGGTACTAATTGTAAGCTTCAATGGTTTTCAAATTTCAAGTCAGGTTTGGTCCATTACATGGACCTCACGATGAATGGTGCCACACAGGGTTAACTAGGAGACCTGGGGCAGTCTTTTCTCAGTAGAATGACTTGACAGTTCTTATGGGTTTTGCCAGAAAGTGTCTGCAAAAATTCTCCTCAGGAGATTGGGTGACTTAGCTGGGATCAAAAATACACTGAACATTTAAAATTTTATTACAATAAAGAAAGCATCACCATTTAATCTTCTCAAAATGCTCCCTCTTGCTTTGAACACATTTAACCTATCATTCTTGCCATTTTCTGAAGCACCTGTGGATGCCCTTGTTAGTAGGACTGTCACAGCTGCTTCACTGTCCTGAATTTATGCAAAGTGTTTATCTTTCATGGTCGTTTTGTTCTTGGAGAAGAGCTGCAAGTTGCCTAGTACCCAAACCGTAGAATAATAGGGTTTATATCTAAAATGGCCATCTTAGGTGACTTGCTGTTGGGGGGGCAGGTCTGCTCAGAGAATGTGGGACCCGGGAGGCCTGACCCGGAAAGGTGTTTGTCTCTCCCAAGCTCCCCTCTCTGCTCCCTGCCTCCTAGCTGCCATGAGATAAGCAGCATTTCCTCTGCCATGCTGTCCTGCCTTGAAGTGGACATGGGCTGAAAAGAGGAGCCCAAAGATAGCTCTTCCTTTAAAGTATGGGTTCCAGTATTGTGTCCAGCAATGAGAAAGTAATTAAGGACAAGGTAGATTAGGACATACTATCATGTTTTCAAGAGTCTGCCTTTCTACTGAATGGCACCAAGGAACCAGCAGCACTCACCGTATTTTTAATCATAATTTCTAAGAGGACTTCCAGGACTGCTTCAGAAAGTGGTAAGAATTTTTGGGTCTGTGCTTGAAGCAAAGGGGGCTAGTGTGAGGAGACTCACGGCAATCTATATTTTACTGTAATACTTTTTCAAATTTAATTTTCACCATATATTTTGATCATGTCATGCCTAAGAATTTTTTGTCTTATTGGAAAGAAGTGTTCACTCACCATCTATAAATAATTTATTGGGCTGAAGGAGATGACTGCATAGCTTTGTGAGACATTGCAATATTTTGAATAATTTTCAAATCAATTATACTCTAAAATTCTCTCTAGCCTATAAAAATATTGTTCTTAGAGAACAAAGATGTTTCTTAGATATGAAAATATGCAACCATAATTTTTAAAGTTTAGAATTGAAAAGGAAGTGAAATCTAAGGAGCTGAGTCATGAGAGTTTTAGGGAAATATCTAATTTAAAAGATCTCTGATAAGAAATGACTACTCACTAAGGAATGGCTATTCCTTTGCTTGTCTTCTCTCAAAATCACACAGGAGGAAGATGAATAACTTGAAAGGACACAGGAAGAATATGAGTAATCAGAATCCTTGTGAAGATGGATGTTGTTTTGTATTTTTCTGTGAACCTGATCAGCTTGGGATTCATCTAGAGGATTAGTAAATGCATTCCTGGGTGAGACAGTACATCATGGAGGTGTAACAGGGGCTTGGGCCCTGGTCTCGCCCTCTCTGGGGGTCTTCTGTGTTCTGCTTCCTTGTGGCCGTGCAGTGAATAAGTCCCTCCTGCTATGACGAGTCTGCCTTGGCGCCTGCTACCCGCGGATTGAATCCTCTGAAAATGTACAACCAGAGTTGACCAAATTAAATGTCTTCTCCTTGGAGTTGTGGGTTCAGGGTATTATGTCCTAGCTATGGAAAGATGACTAATTTAGAAAACTGGTACCAGTGAATGGGGGTCTTTGCTATGACTATACCTAATCATGTGGTTCAAATGTTTCTGGAACTGGTTTTCAGAAAGAGTTTGGAAAGGTTTGCAATGCCAGCTAGAGAAGATATAGGCTAAGATGGAAGTAGATTTTCATGGGCATTTCTAGTTAGAGAGCAGAAGCCCAGAATGCTAACACAATGCACACAAGAAAGGCCAAACCTGTGATGTGTTATGTGGAAGCAGGAATTTCTTGGGAACTGGACTAGAGTCTATGGATGCTATGTTCTGGTTAAAAAAAAAAAGTGTCTATTTTGCTAATATCTTGAGACTCTGTAGAAGGCTGAGTTTAAGGATTATAGACTAACTGATTTGGTACAAGGAATATTAAAGCAGACCAATACTAAATCTGTGGTATGGGTAGTGATGACTACTTTTAGTCAGGTTACAATGAGAATTGAAAGGAAAAACAGAGGAGGAACTTAAAAACTTAAATTTTGGCTCTACATGAAGTGCGTGTAAAAATGGGCCAAATGAATTGCTGGAGAGATGAATGCCATCAAAATGAAAGTAAACATGTTGTGTGACACACACACTTGTAATTCTAGCACTTAACGAGGCTGAGGCAGGAGGATTTCAAATTTGAGCCTAGCCAAGGCAACTTATTGATAACTTCTCTCAAAATAAAAAATAAAAGGGCCTGGGCATGTAGTCAGTAAAAAGGCCATATACTCAATTCCTAATATTGTAGGAAAAAAAGGGGTGGGGGAAAAGAAAAGAAACCGAGTGTTTGGGATTCTGATGCACAACAATAAAACCAGAATATGTAGACTGAGGTAGGAGTGTCACAAGTTCAAAAGTAGCCTAAGCAACTTAGTGTCTTAATGAGATATAGACTCTGTCTGAAAATAAAAATGAAGTGGGCAGAGAAATGGAGTCTATGCAAGATCCAAATTTTTACACTAGTATGGAAACAAATTGTGGTGTTAGCCTGCAAATAAAAGTGTGGAAAAACATGTATACATAACCATAATTTTTCTTTAACTATGAGTATATAGAATTTATGTTATGATCATCTTCTTAGATAAGAACATTTAATGATAGCACAGAGAGAAAAAATTATATTCAGGATTAGTACCAGCAACACTTTTTAAAAAATGCATATATAAAGGAAGTTAAGAACTTATATGATGTCAAAGATCAGAGAGAAAATCATCAAGACATTAAATGATCTTTTAAATAATAAAGATGATATCCTGGATTTATTAGCACTTCTAATTGACTAGCTCCAAAAATTTCATGAGTGCACAGTGATATGTAGTTATTTATTAATTTACACAAAATGCAGTAATTGACTCTTCTTATAATATGTGTACTATGTGCTTGATGTAATGAAAATATCATGAGACCAGAAGCCAAAAAATGTGAATCTAGCCTTGATTCTGACACTACATGATTGGATGACCTTGAGTAATAACTATAACTGCATTTGTGACTGTAAAAACTAGAGGAGCTGATTCTTGCCTCGCTAATCTATAGAAACTCAGGGCTAGTATAGGAGAATTTACTTTTGGACTCTCTAATTGCAGAGATGAATATATTAATTTGTTCAGCACACAAGATCTAAGTTGTCCCCCTTTGGTTTTTCTTTCCTTCTAGTTTTCACTTGCTTGCATAATAGTTTTTATCTGAGTGTGTATGGGATCTATTACGGGTTTTAGCCAATGGATAGGGTAATGGGAAGAGGCCATCCAGGACTAGATGCAGAAGACCATATTCATAAGTCTGTAGTGTCTCTTTTGGAAAAGGGAGTCTCTCTCTTAGTGGTTATAAAGAATCGCTGCCATGTTGTGATTTCTCTATGGAAAGGATCATGTAGCAAGAAAGTAAAGGTAGCTTCTGGCTAACAGCCAGCAGGAAATTGGGTGCTCAGTCCCGGGGTTTCAGGAAAATAAGTGCTGACAGCAATCAAGTAATCAAGGAAAAGAATCCTTCCTGAGTTGAGTCTCATATGAGCTCACAGCCCTGGCTTACACCACTGTCACAATCTAATAGAGCAGGGATGTTGTCAAGCCATTATAGATCCCTGGTCCATAGAAACTGTGAAAAAACAAGTGAGCATTGTTTTGCATGGTAATGTTTGTGAGAGTGTGAATCCACAGTGATGGGTCACTGAGGAAAATGCAAGAGGAAATAAATTCGTAAGTGACAGTGTGGGGTTTAAAGGATGAGATAGAGTAGATGCATAGAAAGAATAGAAGAGAATAAAATGGAGCAAAGCTAGTATAACCATTTAATGAAGAGTTTTTCAGATATATTTCATATGGATGTTTACATTGGGCCACTTTTAGATTATAGCGAAATTATTAATTTTTCCAAAAAAAATCTAGACTTCTTGATGTTTTAAGTGCATTCCTTCTCATGTGTCTATGAACACTTTACAGGACCTGGGAATGCTTCTCCATGAGAGTTTCAAGTGGTCCATGAGAAAGGAAGAACAGCAAAGATGAAAACTGTCCCTTAGGTTCAGGACAGAGCTTGGTGACAGAGTCCTTGGGGTGCATGGATGAGGCCCTGGCTTCAGTCCTCAGTGTCATGGAAAAGTGACAGTAACAGAAGTGGCAGCCTGCTTACCCCCTTAAGAATTTTAGTTTTAAACAACAAAGCTGGAGTAATTTACATCGCCATCTAATGTTTGCCTGTGAACTTATAAACAAATAAAGATGGACCTAGTGAGACTTTAAGCTCTCATTTTGAACCTTATTCCCATGTGGCACTCATTATGCTGTTGAACCATGTGACTGTAGTTTGCACAAATGTCTTTTTAAATTGAATTCTTTATTGGTACAATTTATATACAACTCACAGTCACGTATAACATTGGGGAATTTGTACCAGTATATGACACAAGTTAATTCTCATTTTTACCCATATCCCTACCCACCCACACCTCCCCGCCCCCTTTATACATACTTTTATTTTCTTTCTGTATCATATTTATTTCTTCCCCTCATTACATTCCCACACCAAATTTCCTTTGGAAATTTCCCACTCTACAAAAGCTGTCATACTTTCTAGAGCTCATTTGCATCTACAGGTGTTCATGTCAAAGAGAAGATCCGGAATTTGCCTATCTGTGATCTATTGATTTCACTTATTAGTATATTCTCCAGGTGTCTCCATTTGCACCTAAATGAATAGATCTTGTCATTCTTTATGGCAGAGTAATACTCCATTTTATTAAAAAAAAACCCCACATCTTCTTTATCCAGTCTCCAGTTGATGGGCATTTGGGTTGTTTCCAAGATTGAGCTATCATGAACTGAGCTGCTATGAACAAGGGTGTACATCTGTCTTTCCAATGTGATTTTTAAAATTCTTTTGGGTATATTCCTAGCAGGGGGATAGCAGGGACCCCTAGTCCTAGTTTTCTGAGAAATCTCCACATGGATCTCCACAATGGTTGCACAAGTCTGCAATCCCACCAACAGTGGAGAAGGGTTCCTTTCTCCCCACAGCCTCGCCAGCATTTATTGTTGGTTGATTTTTGTGATCGTGGCCATTCTTTGTGGAGTGAGATGAAATCTCAGTGTTGTTTTCATTTGCATCTCTCGAATGACCAGTGATGTTGAACATTTCTTCATATGCTTCTTGGCTGCTTTGACTTCTGCCTCTGAGAAGTGTCTGTTCATTTCAGTTGCCCATTTTTGAATTGGGTCTTTAAACTTGGGGAGGCTGATCTGTTTGAGTTCTTTATATATTGTAGATAATAGCCCTTTGTCTGATAAACAGCTAGTAAAGATTTTTTCCCATGTTGTTGGTTGTCTTTTAGCAGTGCCAGCGACTTCTTTTGCTGTGCAGAAGTTTTTCAGTAGGATGAGATCCCATTTGTTGATTCTTTCTGCTAGTTTTTGTGCTATAGAAGTTTTATTCGTAAAGTCTCTGCCTAAGCCATTGTCTCCAAGAGTTTTACCTAGCCTGTTTTCCAGCAGGCTTATTGTTTCTGTTTTAATGTTTAAGTCTCGTATCCACTGTGAGTTTAGTTTTGTGCATGGTTAAAGAGATGGGTCTAGCTTTAGCTTTTGGCAGGTTAAAGCCCAGTTTTTCCAGCAACATTTGTTAAAGAGGGTGTCTTTCTTCCATTGGGGATGTTTGGCTCCTTTGTCAAAGATAAGGTGGTTGTACAAATGGTTTTTAAAAATTTTTTAAATTACCCACCCACCTGAATGAGTATTCAAAAAGTAATGTTACTGCTTAGGGTGCGCCCTCTATAGGCAAATCCTTAACAGTCGCCTATTCTTTTTAGCAGCACATGCCATGGCCTTTTGGAGCTCTGTGGAGAAGACAAATGTGAAAACAGAGACCTGCATGCATCTGATACCTGAAAGCTGGGAAACACAAACCAGAGTTAAGGGTAACAAATAAATTACAGCTCAGGGAGGTGAAGAGAATTAGTCTTGCTCATTGTTCTTCGTGGGAATAAATCCTCTGAAGAACAGGCCTAATCTACTATCTAAGTTTATGGAAATTATAGGCACACAATATAAACTACAGGTTGTGTGGATGTGCTTGTGAGATGGGCAAGGGTATGGGACAGGTAAGGTTGTGTGTGTGTGTGTGTGTGTGTGTGTGTGTGCGCAGGCGGATGGGTGTAGTTTCTATTTACTTCTATGTCAGACATCGCATTAGACATCAACAAGACAGCTAAGGCATTTTTCTTGTCCTTTCAGACTTTGCAGATTAACAGATGTTCATAATGACTCAGGCATGCAAACAATCAATGAAATTGTTAAACTTTGATTATCAAGCTCTCGATTGAAGGTCATGAAGAAGTTGCAAACACATGCTGGGTTTCACGTCAGACGTGGGTCTCGATCCCAGCTGCACTGTTTGGTAGTAGACAAACCTCTGGAGCTTCCTTTTCCTCATCACACACTGGCGATAGGAATCCTTTCCTTATTGGATTCCGTATCTGTTAAAAGTCTCAAAACACACAGAAGCAACAGGATGTGGGGTGTGTGTGTCTGTGTGCAAATAAAGAGATTTACCTTCAGGGATTGGCTCATGTGGTTTTGGAGTTTGGCAGGTTTGTAGTGCAAAGTCTTCACAGGAGCCAGCAGACTTCAGACTCAGAGGCAAATGGGTGCTGAGTCTGAAGGCATCTGCTGCAGATTCCATCTTGCTGGAAGGATGTCAGGATTTACTTCTGTGAGGGCCTTCAATTGATTAAGTGAGGCCCACCGACTCTACTGATTTGGCACTGTACAGGGTGTGAAGGTGCTAAGCCATAGAGTTCAGCTTGTTTGGTATGTTCAATGCCTTTTCAATTTAACAATATGTTCATCTACTTTACGCAAAGTTCACTAATGCTCATTCCATCTCACCCCAAACCTTATACCATTACATGGAATAATGTATTGTTACACATCTGTAGAGCCAAGCTGATATACAAAATTATCCATCACAAATTACCTCCCTTAACTTGGTACCCATATGCATCTCCTAAAACCACACTTCATCTCCAAATGAAGACAGTCACAGCTCCAAACCTCTGGCTAATATGACATAACTATCCTGACAACGCACTAGTCCTTTCCCTGGAGGAGGACACAAAATTCTTAAGTGATCTTTACTCTTCTTGATATCTCGTAATTCAAAATACCACACTATGACTTAGCAACACTAGAACACTATAATGTAGTGTCAATGAGCCTCGAATCATATGTGAAGATAACAATAAAAAAGAGAGAAGTTAATAAAGATGTCATGAGTATATATCATATGGTGTCTGTATATATATATATATATATATATATATACACACACACACACACACATACATGCCCACAAAATATAACCTGATAGTTCCTGGTTTAACAATTGTTCAACTTTTATCACTACTAACTTTATAATGCTGTGAAAATTATATGTACTGCATAGTATAAAACAGTACTTCAAAACCTGAGTTTCGATCATTTCCAGGGGTAACAATATGCAGCACAAGACAGTCGCGATGCTGGGCAGCTGCAGTGAGCACAGATGCCCTCGGCCACACGATCGCAGGGGCCAGCAGCAGGCACCCTGCAGTGGGCCGTGTGACTAAGCAGCGGTATTCAGCGCGATAGGTGTGTTAAACTCATTTCCAATTTAACAAGATGGTTATCTTAACATATCCAAATAAATTATTATGGAGCTTAAGTAAAATACACATAGCACCTAGAATTTTCCAGCATATGGCATGTTACAAAATACTGTTTCTCTACAGTGTGCTGTAATGTGGGACTAATCTCTGCATCATGTCATGCATTCACCATGATACGAATCTGCTTCTGTATCGCTCAGGCATACTCATTTGTATGAAGCATGTGCTTACATGTTTAGAAAACAATAGATGACACGCACAATAATTAGAAGCCTGTTTCTTTTTATTATATATATATATATATATATATATATATATTGCTTAATTTGTCCCATTTCAGACTATACTGAGCACAATTGTGTAATGCTTGACAGAGAAACCCAGGAGCTTTCATGTTTTTAAGAATCTGAAACAATGAAAATAATGAGAAGGGTCCAAAAGACTGTGTGAGTAAGCAACTATATACTGATCTGAATTATTTTTCTGAAAATGTTGATAATGATGATTTTAGGGGTGTGTGTGTGTGTACATAAACACTATACATAAATAAATAAGTAACCACAAGTAAAATAAGATTGATAATTTTTCAAGTCTATACATACATGTATGAGTGTACATACAGGTTTTAAATATTTGGATTTTAAATTCCTGTAATACTTGAAATTTTCTGTATTTTAAAAGTTTAACCCAATTATATACTTAAAATTTAAATGAAAGCTCCTACCAACATTATTCATTCTATCTCCTGTTGTATTTTAGCTAATCTGAGAAATAAAGATTTACAATAAACAGCTTTATCATCACATACTTTGTGTTTGTAGCCTCTTTTCCACTTATCTTTCTTTTCCTCAAGAAAATAAGAAATATATATCTACTCTAAAATCCTGTTTGCTCTTTCGTAACACTCTTCCTCATCCTACTGTATAATATGTAGTGAATGGTTTTTAATTAAAGTCCTTCACTCGTAGAATATTTTAAGCTCTCCAAACCCCCTCATATTCTTTAGAAATGTATCTTCAAATACTAGTGTTTAATTCACTCTTTGATACTAAAAAAATAAATTTTTACCTACCTGGTTATTTTTTTTTTCCAGCACCCCATCACCTCTTCTTTATATACTGCAGTGGGGGGACTTACACCCCATCCTGCATACCAAGACGGCTAGTTCACTTTATATCGTTTTATTTTACCTCCACTTGTGATAATCAAGATGGTTAATGATTGAGAATTTAAATTCTACTTTCTTATTTCCAATCATTATGCTAAGATCATAGAAATAAATAAACTTCTAGCAATATGTAGGGAAAGAAAAATCTTGTCAAATATACCCAATCAAGTTATTCTGAATCCAATCTTTCTATGCCTTGCAAAATCAACTATATCCAGTTGTTTTCACAATTTCCTGATTAAAAATGTCAATAGATTTTCTACCGCTCATTCTGTTATTTATCCAGAGCATTAATGAACTCCTCTACCTCCTGCGGATCCATAAATATTTCCATTTTATTATCAAAAACAACTCTTAATTGGACTAAAAATAGGATTGCAGAACTGCTCCACGTAAGGAGTACATTCATTTTTTTGGCTGTCAAGACATCGCCATTCATTCGCTGATATTTATTGCATGCCTACCACGTGTCAGGCATGATTCCCGGTCTCAGGAACTGGTGGAGAAGGTGCTCCTGCTGCCTGTGTGGATTTGTCACCGTGTGAGAGATAGTCTACAAGCGTGTGACCGGATGCAGCAGAAATTTCTGAGGATAAGTTCTGCAGGAACATGGAACAAGGAAGCTGGGGGCATTGCCACAATGTGGGAGCAAGGGCTCCATGGCCAAAGGAGAGCGACCGGAAGGTTTTCTCTCTGAAGAGCTAAATCTGAGAGGAGGCCAGGAGAATGGGTAGTAGCCAGCCTTGCAAAGGTCCAGGGCAGAGGCTTTTCAAGCAACAGGTGCAAAGGCTGAGGGGCAGAAACCCATTTGGGGGACAGGGAAGAAGGAGTATGTGGTTGGAGCTATGTAAATAAGAACCTACAACTAAAGTAAGACTTGTGATTTTCAGCTCCCTATGTTTAATCAAAATGGCTAGAATCTGAGCTACAGAGTGAGGTGAAGGCCACCCTGAACTGCATAGGGAGACTATGTCTCAAAAAAAACACAAAACCTACAGTGCATTCATTCATGTAGAACATGCGGAATATGACATACATTAATTCGTTTTCTTAGTTAATTCACAGTGGGATGATTTGGCGAATCTAACTCCGGCTATTCCCATTTTCAAGTGAGCCAAGCGTGATAAGAGTCATGAGTGTGTTAGGAAGGCTGGCCAAGCAGTAAGTGGATCAGCGCAAACTGAACCAAGCTCCCTTAGAAGTCACATTACACCCTGATGCTTTTGCTACTAATTCCCTAAATTGTGTGTTACTCCTGCAACCAAAGTCTAGCCACTTTTGTTGTAAAATTGTCATGCACGGCGCCTTCAGTAGTTGCCCAAGATCTCACTGACTGGGTAAGAGTCAGTGGTGGGCTGCTAATCGTTTAACAACAAACCCCGCCCTCTCCCAAGAAAGCTTGGCATTTGTTGATTTCTGAGTTGTAAATTCTCCCACAATGGCACAGTTCAAGGTAAAAAGACATCAGCCCAACATCCATTTAAGAAGAAATGTTCCTGTTCACTTCTTGTGAGCTGGTGTTTGGCAGCTCTTATACACCACCGGTCAGAGATAACCAAAAAATGTTATTTCAAAAGAAAACCCCTACCCACAGGAGAGTACTTTGGAGTCCCTTTGTTGAAGAACAGGATCACAAAACTTAAAACAAAAGGCATCTCGTTCCTCTCTACATTCTAATCTTACTAATAGAGGCAAAAGTAGAAGATAGTGCAAGGAAGACTGGATTCCTCTCCCTTGATATGTACAAGTGAAATTTTTCTCGCTGCCACTCTAAACAGTTTCCAGTTGTGTTTGCTTATTGAAAAATGAATTGCCTTGAACAGTGTACATATGAATGATTTCTTCAAAACGAAGAGGCACAGCACTTTAGATACTTTTTTTTTTTTTTTTTTTTTTTTGAGACAGGGTCTCGCTTTGTAGTTCAGGCTGGCACTGAGCTCACTCTGTAGCCCAGGCAAACCTGGAACTCAGCAATCCTCCTGCCTCTGCCTCCCGAGTGCTGGGATTACAGGCGTGAGCCACCACACCCGGCACTGTGGTATGTGATATTGATTGCTGGTGGGCGTGAGTCTCCATGCCCAGCATTGTATGTGGTTTGCCGGGGATCAAACTCAGGACCTTGCGCTTGCGAGGCAGGCGCCGGAACCACTGAGCTAACCCTCCGGCCCCACCTTAGATACTTATATAAGCTCGGAAGAACTGTGCTAATTGAGAATTTAGGAGACCAAGCTCCTGGGTGCAGCACCTAAGGGACTGTTTTACAATATGGAACTCATTAGACAATAAGGACCTTCTAAGAATGAGCAGGAATCTTTGCTGTGGGGGTGGGGAAGCCGCCTCCCGAGTACAAACTAACGTGGAACCATCAAGAAATAATTCATGGCAGAGATACAACATATGCTCTCGTGACAGAGTGGGAGTTAGAGGACACAGAGAGCAGGTAAGCAGCGGAAGCTGCGTGAGTTACGGCACCTCATTGCCATTATAAAACATCTTTATTGAGAGGGAAAATGCAATATTTTGGTAGAAGGAGATGAAGTAGGTAATCTGGACCTCTCACTTATGGTGGAGTGTGTAATTTTACAGCTGGGATATGCTCGTCTGCTCTGCCTTCCCCAACTCACAGCCCATCCAGAGCAGGCAATGAGGATACAGTTTAATCCGTAAGACAATCAAGTTGCTCAGGTAGAACTAGGAAGATGGAGAATTACGTGGAAAAGAAACCTTCACTTCCCGCAAGAACTTATCGAGGGCCATCCTCTCTATCCTTTTCCTTTCTCGCGTTAATTTGATTTGTACCGCCTTAGGAAAGCTGTGAGTGGCTGGTGTGTGTGCGTGTGTTATGTGTGATATCTCAGGACAGTTAGACGGACTTTCCTGTATAAAATACAATAACTCGCCTTAACTGTGAAGAGTGTGGGAGTTGTTGCCCTTTTCTTGGCCAAGTCTTAATTCTAAAAACACCACAAGAGCCAGGAACAGTAGCCTGGTACCTCTGGACCATTCAGCCAGCAAATGGCTATGTGCTTTGCTTAATCAAAGTAGACAGCAGCAGGGGTGGCTGCGAACATTCTGACGGAGGCAGAGACCCTCCATCTTCATTTCCAGAACCCAAGAGAAATGGACCATGTGTGTCACTGAGAAGGGTAATATGCAGGGAGTTTGTTTGTTTCTCTGGAAGCAGAAAGGAATTCATGAACTCTCCAAAGAGAACTTCGGGGTTTCTGTATTTTATTTCTGTATATTTTTTATTCTTCCCAGTGAGAGGACAAATCAGAAGAATTGAGCTCTTAAATTGCTTGGCAAATCAGAACATCAAAGTAACATAAGGACATTTTTTAACCAAGGGTAGGAGGCTGAGAGAATGGGGATGAAATTCAAAGCTCTTTGCTGAAAATACACAATAATCTAAAAGCTCTGTTTTTTATTTTCTCATTTTAATCAAAAAAGAATATAATTTCTCTGTGCAAACATTTAAGTCAGAATTCATATATTTGTTTTTTTGGTAAATGACCGGCTAGGTTTTCTGAACCGTTTCTTTGAAATGTTTTGAATTTCAGTGACATGTTGGGGAAATTTTAGTATGTGTGTTGCCGGAGCGAGCACATGTTGGGGAAATTTCAAAAGGTGAGGTGAACCGTCATTTTCATGTTTTCAGGGATTTGACTCTAGACTGTCATTATTGCTTTCTTAGAGATTTAAGCAGTGAAAAAAAATCATAAAGAATAACAATAACTCCTCATAACTCCAACAGCATCTAAGTTTAAGAAAAAAATGTTTCAACAAATACCTTGAGCTGATAATATTGCTGGTGAGTCTTCTTTGTGATTATCTTTTAAAAGCATGAAAATCTCTCTCCTATTTGGAGTTGTTTTCAGGAAATGTGCACTCTTCTTTCTCAGTACCTCCTGGCTACAGTCACTTTCTCTGCTCTTTGTGTGTCTACATTATTCATGCTTACAAGCCCAGCTGTAAAATAAAAATAGAGTGAATGAATGAGTTCTAAGGATCAACATAAAAATACGGCCTGAACTCCAGCCAAACCTTGAATCTAACTTATTTTACATAGTTCACCTCATTTTTTTCATGCAAAATTCTATTAGTCAGTCTACTTTTATTTTAAAAACCTGTTCATGTGAAATTAAGCTTTATGCCCAAGATTCTTAATTAAAATTGTAAAACCTACGCTATTCCATGTCTTCCATATATCACTAGAATCCCTGTAAAGCCTTGAAAATTTAAGAATCAAAGATGAAGAAAAGGGGTTAGTTGCACTTATCTATTTCTGAAATTTAGATATTCTTATTTTTGTGCACGTGTTTATTTACTTACCACTGTGAGATGTGCCCTATTTTTGAAGCTTTAACAAATATTAACACACAATGGCCTAACTTCACTATGTTAATATTCCGGGAGGCACAGTCCTCAGAGGCTCTGTCAGGCTGCCTGCTGCTGCTTCTGATGCTGGTAAATTGAAAAGCAAAACATCCCTGACACAGGAGAAAAGCGTGGTCAAGTTTACATCAGACTTCATTGTTCCCGCTGTAATACACGTCTTTACACATGTAATAGTGACTGAGCTGGGTGAGCTTCTTCATTGAGGGGGGGAAACATTTTTAAGCTCATTTTATCAGCTCCAGAGTTTCACGAGTATAAAACAGGAAATTATATACATGACAGTACCCAACACTGGGACTAAGCCTGGAAAGAAAACATATAGTTTGCTGGCAATTTAAGCCCTTTGTAAATTTTCCTCTCGAGCTGATGATCCTCAGCCCTCAGCTTCCTAGCTTTCTGCCGTCAATTGTAGTGAAATCATTGTCAATTAATCAACTGGAAGAGCAAACACCTGCCCAATTTATTATTATTTTTTGCAAGTAATTAGAGGGTCCAATAAAGCAGCAGGAGTAGATACATTTTCAGGTAAAAGCATGTGTCAAAACCTGCATGTTTCTAAGCAATCTCACACCGCAGAGTGAGAGAGAGACCCACACACAGAAAGACAGAGAGAGGAAAAAAGAATACATCTTTTTTGACAACAAAAAGCCGCAAACCTTTTCTGAAATGTGGAACAAAGAGGCTTGTCGAGCAATGATCTTTATTTGCTTAGCATCCCAGCACCTGCAAGCATATGTAAAATGTTCAAAGCAACATATGTGAGAGATATATGTAGGTCACTGTGTGTGGATCTGCTGTGGTGGCTGCACTGCTGGCCTGGGCGTACACGGTGAGGGACAGACGATGTACCAGGTTTTTGTGTATTTAGACAGTCAGACAACAGAGATGGACTCTCAACTTTGTTTCTTCGCTGCCGAGAGAGGGAGAAAGAGAGAGAAAAAGAAGCAGCCGGGTGGCAGAAGCCCATGTACACTTGCACAAAACAGGTGGTGTTCTAGTTAGGGTGCCATATTTGCTATTTAGGGTTCCTGTGATCTCTGGAAGGATGGGTAAGCTATAGGGTGCGTAGGATGGAGCTACACAAAGCATCCATAGCTCTCCAAGCCCACAGGCTCCGTGAGACCTGGCACTGCGCACGCCGAGAAGGGTTATCTCAGCAAGCCTGCTGCAGCGTCTCTGTGAAATTCGGGTTACCGCATTTAGCTGTGGGATTATAGCACATAATACCACAGATAGGAGATAATGCCTCAAGCGCGGGGTCGTAGAAGCCTCACAAGAAGAGTTCTGGTAGCTTTGGGGGTCACGGGAGACGGAGGTGGGGCAGGACGTGGAATGGGTAACAGAACGTGGCTTGTGGCTTGCTGGTGGCTGCCATGGCATACCCTCTCCCACACCCTGTCTCCCCACCTACAGACAAACCAAGCCAAAGCTATAAAATGTCATTCTGTGCCTCTGTCCTTCTTTCTGAGGCAGACAGCAATAAATTAGAATATATTTTCCTCGACAGGAATCCAACAGCAGCACAGAGAAATGCAGACTTTTTTCCTGGTATCCTTTTGGAGGCTGAAATAATAATTAGAAGTGCTCTGTCCAATACGAATGTCTCATTCACGATTTGCTGCTGCTCCTTGGCTTTGGTGCCCAGACACTCTGGAGATACTTGAGGAACGGGGCACCTCGTTTCCTCCCATGCCAGTCAGTGAGCTTTGTTCCTCAACGCGCTTCTACCGAGTAACCACCTCTATCTGTGTACCAGCTCTCCACATGGAATGTGATTATTATGTACTGCAAACAAGTACTAATAAAAAATGGCCTCAGTGCCGGGTGTGGTGGCTCACGCCTGTCATCCCAGCGCTCGGGAGGCAGAGGCAGGAGGACTGCTGAGTTCCAGGCTTGCCTGGGCTACACAGTGAGCTCAGGGCCAGCCTGAACTACAAAGTGAGACCCTGTCTCAAAAAAAAAAGACCTCTCCAACAGGGGCAAGCTCTGAATAAATCGGATGAGGTTCAGAATGAACCACAGCAATGCTTCTGCTCAGCCAGCTGTCCCCGAGTTTAAAACTGGTCACATTTTCAGTATCCTGTAGCTTCCTTCTGATTTACAGGGATCATATTACATATGTCACTCACGTTTCCAAATTTTCTCATATGAACATATCGCTTATCCTGACCTTTGTCCTACTAATATATCTGGGTTGTTATGAAGTTTGATATAAAGGGGTAGGTATTTGTGGAGCTGTCAGTGTATCAGTGCACTTTAATTTCCCCTCTTCTCATGGGCAGCACTACTTGATCTTGGCAAAATGTACCAGATGAACCCTGGTAACATGCAGGGGATACAAGTTGTGTGGAATATCTTACAATATATTCTGAAATTCATTAGATATGGTGGTTATTAATGATGCCCCGGAATTATTTTTAGATCTCTGCCCTTGGGGGAAAGAGGATTATGCTTACTGTCCCCGTGTATTTGGATGAAGCCGCGAGATTTGTTTGAGACTGTTATTCGTGATCAGGACTGTGTTGAGACACTTGTGACACAAGCGTTCTGCAGTCAAAAAGTTCGGGTGAGACTTTCCAGAGGTCCCTGCTTTCCCTCTGGCAGGCTTCACAGGCTAGCTCTTCCTTCAGTTTTGCTCCTAAGTGGTGACAATGAACTCCTGCTGATCCCTCAGGCCATGACAGCCAGAGACCATTCGGTAATGAGAAAGAAATCCTCACTGCCAAAAGCCAGAGAGACTGGGAGGCTCTTTGTTGTCTTGGCATAACCTGGCTTCCGCCTCTTCCTCTTGCTTTACTCCATTGACATTGAAATAAATACGGTTTGCACAAAAGACAAGTGTGGGCAGACCCATTTGGACAAAATTAAATAGGTTTGGACCCACTCATGGTTTGTGAGCAGTCTTCATAAAGAAAAAACCATGCTTTAAATAGGAGTCTTTCTATTTGAAGACCATCTCAAAGAACTTATGTACCAAGGAACACACGTTGGCTTTCCTCCACCTCACCAGCCTTTGTGCTACACTGAACCATGAGAAAGAGTAGTCCTGCTTCTCCGGCAACACCAGGACAGGACCCAGGGCCAGGGCGACCTTCCTGGTTCTTTCTTGGCCACTGGTCTGAGGTGTCTGTCATTCGCCTGCTCTTCCACATTAGCTGGTTTAAAAGAAACTGGTGTTATTCTGTAGAAGGTGGCTTTTTTTTCTAAAGGTAGACTTTGACATTTTTCTGGCTCACTAATTTCTTTTCTTTTCTCATTAAAAAATACACTTCATTTATGAGAAAAATGTATTACCATACGTGCTACAAATAGAAGCCAACACACCAAAGAAAGTAACTGCTGCTAAAAGCTGCCTAATTGAAATGTAATTCATTAGTTTCTAACACAATTCTCTCTCCCTTCCACACACACACACTTGTGTGTATGTACAGAATTTTGTCCTTACAACCTTTCTGAAAATTGCACTATGCTTCTTTACCTGGCAGCATTTTTGCTACATTTGAAAAACTGAAAAAAATCTATTGTATTGAAAACTGAAGATGGCTACTCGCACAAAAATCAGTAACTCTTTTTTTCCATGACTGTTTTCTGGGGTGGAATGACTACATGTACAGATGCCAACTTAACGGAGCTTTTTGTCTGCTGACGGTAGGCTGTCTCTGGGGAGAATAATCAGAATTTAATTCTCAAAATGGTACACCTGATGCAAATCGAGGTCCTTCTTTTTTAAGAGATTCTAGTTTCCTTTTTTGAAGTCATCCTGAATTTCTGGAGCTAACTGGGTCCAAAATGTAATCAGGTGAAAACCCAGAGTATTTCCAAGTCATAGGCTGTAGGTAGCTGAGATCAAAGTAAATCCCGTTCTGCTAAGAGAGAAACAAGGAGGAGGAAAATGAGTTGAGAAAAATTAAGAAGGAAAATCTGAAATAAAAAGGAAGAAGTAAAGAAAAAAGGAAAAGAAAGATGGAGAAAAAAAGAAGAAATTCTGCTCACGGACTCATTACGTTCTAAGGTGACACAGGAGCAGCCCAGAGCCTTATCAGATAATACCCACATTTAGAAATGCAGTCTGCACGTGCCTGTGTCTCTGCAGCCCATTCTGCCGAGCTAAAACAACATCTTTTTTTCCCCAAAAAATCTGTTTCCTTCTTACATAGTCCAAATGTTAGAATGTGGTTTGAATTCTTTTTGAACATTAATTTAAACAGTATGGGAATAGATCAGCCCTTATAAGTCTAAATAAAACTTCCTTTCAACATATATAATGTGCTGAGCTTATTTGGAGGCTAATGGATTTGGAAAGAAAAAACGTGGGAAAGAGTTAAATACAGAGTAGAGTAAGCTCCATGGAAGATTTTTTTTTCTATAAAAATGTAATTGCTGCTTTTTTTCTTCATCCTAACCTATTTAGTGGAAATTTGTAACAAAGCTTTAAACTGATTTTTATACCAAATGTTCGGATATTTTGACCTGAACAGAAAATGCAAATAACACAGTGCCACTTAGTGGAAATGGGGGAAAAAAATCATTGTAGATGAGGAAGAAAATCAACAGGCATCCAAATCGTTGTCTGGAATTATAGATACAAGTCATGTTTGACATTCAGACGCTATGTCTTTTGATGGCTTTCAATCACATTAAACTCCTACTGCCACAATAATAAGTAAATTGTGTCACAATCTATCACAACAAACATTTCCAAAAAGAGCATAGAGGAATCCATTTGATGTTGATGGTGTAGAAACATTATAAATTCTATTTGCTCAAGGAGAGAAGTTTTAGTGACTTCTTAAGGTGAATCAGGCTCATAAACCGATACAGCCCTATAATTTTGTATAACTATATAAAATACAATCAGAAACATGTACTGGGATCATCATGGTAACTTTTCTGTCTGTGTTCAAGTAGAAGGCACATTCTGAGGTGACTCTTCTCTTTCGTAGGTTTTAGGGACTTTGAGGACCTCATGTTTAGAATTTCTAGTGGGTCTGAGGCCAAGGGCACCAAGGTACTTTGCAAATAGAATGCTTTGTTTCCACTAACACTCATTCTCTAAGGCAAAGCTTCTGGCAATTATTACTGCATTGTCCTTGGAGGAGGGTGAATGTTGTAATACATTTAAATGTCTCTCTGTTATCTATTAAATGTTCTAATCAGCTATTGAACATTTTGTTATTCTAATATTTTGCAAAACTCATAGCATATGTCAACAAAAGTGCTGACTATATGTATATATTTGGGAACAGGGTCTTGCTTTATAGTTCAGGCTGGCCTTGAACTCATTTTGTAGCTCAGGTAAGCCTTGAGCTCATAGCAATACTCCTACCTTTGCCTCCCAAGTGCTGGGATTACAGGCTGAGCCACCATGCCAGGCATTGTAGTTTGTGGTACCGAGGACCAAAGTTGGAAACTTGCACTTGCCAGGCAAGCATCTGAACCACTGAGCTAAATCCCGGGCCCTGTAGGTATTATTTGAAACATCCCATCAGAGCATCAAGGCTCTTTCCCTCACTCTTCCACTTGTTTTCTGTTGGAGTTAAAGCTAATTTCATTGGCTTTACAGTGCTTTAAAAGCCCATTTCTTCCACCACCTCTCCAATTCCCACACTCATAAAAATACTACCTGTAGATCCTAGATTTTATTTTGATAACCTATCTGCTAGCACACAATCTTAACTCTACCCTAAGTAACTCAGAGAAGAATGTATTCAAGTCTATATCTCCTGTTGGGCCAACTTGGGATCTTGTCAGGATGGGTGGGACCAAATGCAAATAGTTGTACTAATGGTTTTTCTAAAAGTATTTAAGTCATCCTAGACCGCACTTGGGGAGTCAGCAAGGAATTAAAGATGAACAGCATTCACAGCTCTTAATCAGAAGCTCTTTCTATGAGAAAAAAGGAGAAATTTAAAAAATGTTCCTGCATTACCTACAGTGTTGTTAATGTAACTTTCTATTTACATAATATGTAAAAAGCGCTGTCTGCAAACTGCAGTAATCTATATGGAATGAGGACAAAAGATACTGATTTCTCTAAAATGTTCTTGTTAGGGAATAATCAAGAAGTTAGAACCTCTAATCTTGCAGTCAAAGCAGAAGTTTGGGGGCTTTTTTCTCTTTTTTTCATGTTTTGCTCATGTATATATATTCACATGCACAGACGAGTACAGACAGATTTACAGATATCAAATATATCATCTTTAACATGCAGGAACTAAATTAAACTTCAAAGAAAAAGTTAAAGTTCCCGGTGAAAGAAACATTCATTCACTTTCGATGCAACCTTAGGCACTTTTAGGGTGTTTTTTTCTAACACGACTGAAGAAAAGTTAAAGGTGTGTGCCCATGTGTTCATACATGTGGGTGTGAGGGCAGGAGGGACAGGAGAGAGAGAGAGAGAGCAGAGAAAGGAGGCGGGAAGGGGAGGAGAACAAAAGCAGAGCCAGAGAGAATGCAGACTGGGATGGGATGAGGTGGGATGGTATAAAGTAGGCAAAGGAAAGGAATGTGGGGAGCAAGAGAAAGGGAGAAGACACAAGGAGGGGAAAAGGAGACAAGGAAGAGTGCAAGGGGGAGAAAAAGATAGTTTTCTGACTCTGGATCCCTTAACTTTCCAGTCTTTTAATCAGTGGAGGTTATGTTTTACCAAAAACACAGTCTACAGAAGCGCTAGGAGAAGGAAATTCCAGGAGCAGGCCTAACTAAGAAAATGGCCGACTGCTTGTGAGTTCTATCTTCAGGCAATGCCATAGGGGACTTGGCTAATATCAACTGTCAAGGGGCCACACATAAAGAAAATTACTTCTAAGACAGTGCCAACCCAGACAGAGAGGAATAGATGAAAAAGTTGAGCATGGACCGGGACTGGTAGAGAAACAGCCAGTGAACACACAGTCATGTTGAGACTGCTTTGGGACGCCCTGTGTGCTATGCCAGAGGAACTTACCAGGATGGTCCTAGCAGAACCCAATGAGCTGTACAAAAGTCCATTTGGTGTTCCATCAATGACCATAACTTAAAATCTAGTATAATGAGTAAAACCAAATGAAGGGGGAGTAGTATTTTAAGTCATCAAAAAGTTTTAGTCTGCTGGGTGTGGTGGCTCATGCCTGTAATCCCAGCACTCGGGAGGCTGAGACAGGAGGATTGCTGAGTTCCAGGCTTGCCTGGGCTACATAGTGAGCTCAGGGCCAGCCTGAACTACAAAGCGAGACCATCTCAAAAAAACAAAAAACAAACAAACAAAAAAACAAAAAACAAAACCTTGGGGAGGCTGATCTGTTTAAGTTCTTTATATATACTGTAGATAATAGCCCTTTGATAAACAGCTAGTAAAGATTTCTTCCCATGTTGTTGGTTATCTTTTAGCAGAGCCAGTGACTTTTTTGAGCCATTTATGTGCAAATGGATACATCTGGAGGACACACTAATAAGTGAAATAAACAGATCACAGGCAAATACTGGATCTTTTCTTTGATATGAGCACCTGTAGATACAAATGAGCTCTGGAAAGTATGACAGTTTTTGTAGAATGGGAAGTTTCCAAAGGAAATTTGGTGTGGGAATGTAATGAGGGGAAGGAATAAATATGATTCTGAAAGAAAATAAAAGAGCATGTATATAGGGGGTAAGGAGGTGTGGGTGGGTAGGGATATGGGTAAAAATGAGAATTAACTTGTGTCGTATATTGGTACAAATTCCCCAATGTTATGTGTGATCATGAGATGTATATAAATTGTACCAATAAAGAATTTAAAAAAAGTTTTAGTCTAATGCTTTCTTTAGGAATAGAATTGCTTCACTTAAAGTTCCTCAGATATATCAACTACCTCACTCAATAAATGTTACTATTCAATACAGTGGTGAGTTTTAAAATTCATATTAGCCTGAGTTTATGATTTAAGTATTCTAGAGAAATGACAGAGATATAAATTTTCTGAGCCAGAGACCCAAGTTTGAATCCACTTTTGAGTAGTTGAGCATCCTTGTTCAAGTCTGAAATCAAGCTGGGCTTCCATTCTGTATCCTTTATGAATTGAGAGTGATCATACAATATACAGAAACTTCCTGGAGGTCAAATGACATCATGTTTATGAAAAAATGTTTGTCAGTGATGACTAGTACCATTGGGTGGCCATTGTGAGATCTCTTAAACTTTCAGCTAAGAGAAGCATCATTTAAAATTTTTCATCTCAAAATTCTTGGTCTCAGGGAAGCTGTTGAAAAGGATTCTCCTCCACAAATGAAAAGGGTTTCACCTGAGGAACCAGGCGTGGAAGTGGAGAACCTTCCTCAGGTTATGTTGTGGAACAGCATAGCCAATAATAACTGGTTAGATTTCTAAAGCTCCATGCTCCTGTCACTCAATAATCTCAAAGAGCAGCATTAAAAAGCCTTAACATGAGCGCTTTATATGTATGGATACTCTTCTTAGCACTTCATATTCACATTTTTATCTAATCTCTTTGAAAAACCTCTACATGTGAAGAAGTTGAGGTTTAAATCAGTTATTTGTTCAAAACGGCACAAACAAAGACCAGAGAGGGCAAAATTAGCAGCTGATGTCTGAAATCTGTGTTTTTATCAGCTTTTCACAACATCGAATTCATTTTTATCATCCCAGTACCCACTGATCCTACTAATAGTTTTGCCAGAAAATACAAAGGGATTGTGAAAAATAGATCAGAAGAAGCAAACAGTATATAGTGAGGATAAAGGAAATTAAAAAATATATCTATGGGTCCCGGCTCATTACTGGCTTTTTCAAGGTCCCTAACATCCACAGAAGTGCATGGTCTACCAGCACATCTTAGAATGTGCTTTGCATCTTAACACAGTGAAGAAAGTAGCTCAGAGCCAGAGATTTAGCTCAGTGGTTCCAGCATCTGCCTAGCAAGCTCAAGGTCCCTGGTTCGATTCCAGGTAACCACATAAAACAATACCAGGTGTGGTGAATCGTGCCCACCAACAATCAGTACCACATACCACAAATGCCAGGCTTGGTGGCTCAAGCCTATAATCCCAGCACTTGGGAGGTAGAGGCAGGAAGATTACTGAGTTCGAGGCTTGCCTGGGCTACATAGTGGGCTCAGGGCCAGCCTGAACTACAAAGCAAGACCTGTCCAAAAAAAAAAAAAAAAGGGGGGGGAAGAAAGTAGAAGTACCTGATTATAATTCACAGAAACACAAAGCTGTATGGTTTTATCCACCTAGAAGACTGACTTCCTGTCCATGTTTCTGTGCCATCAGTATTGAATGTTTTCTGCCATCCTCGTTATTTCTCATTTGAGAAGTTCTCCCCTCACGCATGAGCGAGGGGCCAAGAAGAGGGAGGATGCTATGAGGACAGTCTGAAGTGACAGACAGATACATATCGAGTTTAAAGGACATGAGGAGACATCGGCAGGAGTGAAATTTAAGTTTTAGTTTTTCTTATTTTTTTAAGTACACACATCTTATTTTGCTTTAAAAGCACAGAATGTTACATAACGCTTCTGAAAGTGTTCTAAAATCTGCGTGCATGAACCTGAGCTAAAGGAATACTGTTTATGGAACATCAGAGTATTACTCGCTGCCTCACCATGCCGTGTCAGTGCTCGGTCCTCAACTTTAGCCAACGTCATTACAAGGAAGCAGACAAGGGCAAACCATCTGCTCTCCTTACAGAGTGGTTGCCAGATACTACTTCGCTTGTCCTTTCTGACCTATGCTGAGTCCTGCACAGGCATCAGAATTTAATGTTCCCCTGAAACTGACTCCCCTAAAAAATTAATAGGACTGTTTTTGAATAATACAGAAGATAGACCTGTCATCATGCTTTGCAGATGTATGTCCAGCTTAGCATTTCTCCCTGTTCCCCTCAGGACTATTTCCCCCTTTTGTTTCTTCTTTTCATCATATATAAAAATACTATGTACATGTTACATATACAGATTCTTTCTGTTTCTTCAAATCACATCTGAAAAGATACACTATACTAGTAAACTGGTTAGAAGGCAGGATGATGAGTGAATCTTCTAAAGGAGAAAAAATTTCTAATATACATTTTATATATTAGCTAAACAAAACATGTTACTATGTTTTCAATAAAAGAAAATACAAAAACATAAATAACTGGGAAACTGTGCCCAACACTGACACACTTGGGAAGGCAGTGTACAGAGAAATATAGGAACTCTGAATTTATATGAGCTATAGTCAAGTGGCTCAACTCAATAAGTCAGTTACTCAAATAGTTTTGAAGTCAAATAACTGTAAAGGATGACCCTAAAAATGGATTTAGGATTAATGCCAAGGTTCTGAGAGAAGTTTAAGTCAGGAATGCTAGAATGCTAGAATGTTAGGAATGCTAAAATAGATGAAGTGTTGAAGTCACACATCAGAGGAGGCTTGAGTAAGATTTCTCAAGAAGGATCAGGGAAAAATTAGAGGTAAACAAATTCTGGAGGAATCTGAATTTTGACAAAGTTGGAGATGTAATCTCTTCTGTGGATAATTCGAAGAAAGAAGTAGAGACGAAGTCTTCTGAGATTTATCTAGTCATTGGCACCGTGAGTTGGATTCAGGCACGTGTTAAGGCACTGTGGTGAACCAGACAGTTGAGGTTTGAGTTATGATATGGGATACATGAGGCACACGATAAAGGCATAGACATGCATGGTGTTTGCCAAGGCTATGGGACACAAATCAAAGATTTTCTGATATACACAAACTGATTTTTCAAGATCTGGAAAGTAACAGGGTCCTGAGATGTTATCTAACTTTCTTGAGTTAGGAAATCATAGAAGATTTCCACCATCAGATGTGGATAGTAACTAGAGAATATGCAGCTTGTCATCTCAACCCGAAGCCACTCGGGTGTACAGCTCTGAAAGGACATTGACTCAGGATCCTATTGGATTGGGAGGCTTTCTTCCTGTTACTCTCTCGGTTGGTCAACTCAATTTATCCGAGTGCCACAAGCCTGCATCCCAGAAGAGTAAGGCCCGTGTTCCACATGTCAAACTCTTCCTGCTCCATATGGACTCAGGCTCAACTCAGCTCATAGTATGTGTGGCTGTGGTACCCAGCTGCACATGCTAGTGTCACCCCAACTCAACCAGCCATGCCAGGATCCTCCTGCTTTCTTTCCTAGATGTTTACCAAAACCAAAAATTATCCTCAGCAAGTCTCCAGAAGCTCTTTGGGAGTAAAAGGAGCTGATACCACCAAAAAAGCCCCCCAGCCAATGACAGGTAGACATTGGTGGATATCTGAGATGTCTGGTCTTAATAAAAGTAATAATGATGATGATGATGATAATTCTGATGCCCTTTCTACACAGTTCTTTACATTTCTCCAGCGGGGTGGAGCTGTGGTTACTCACAATAATAACAGGGTCAGTAATACATGTTTATTACTTTTCTTAGTTATCCATCTTATTTTGACTATTCTCTCATGCCTGCTTCCTGGAGCAGTTTCCAAATAAAGGACCTGTATACAGTTGTTTGGCCAGTCCTTTTAAGGGAGCTCAAACTGAGGCAGAGCTCAAGCTACTTTGTAAGTCTTGCATCTTTCTTACTGTCCCCTACTTACTTTGGCCCTAGTTTTCTCCTAACATCCAGCATCTTGGTTGAGTGCTCTTGATTTTGATCTGAACAGTGACTGTTTAAATTTCTTCCCCTTACTTGTTCTTCCTGTCAGTGGGACCACTGTTTCTTCTTGTGGGCTCCAAATGACTTTACCCATTGCCTCTGTGTTTCTGAGTGTTGAGTTCTGTTTTAGTTCTGAAAAACCAATAGCCGCCTCCAGTCACTTTAAACCTAGTAAAAAGTATATTTAACCCTCAATACTAAAAGTCTCCCTCCACTCAGCTGAAGTAGCAATTACAGTTCTTTCAATTATTGGTTGTTGGCTTTAAGACTTTTATTGATCACATCAATGACAATTGCTTTGTTCTGAGAAGCTAACTCTTAGTGCTGGAGGTAAAACGGGCGTAACTCATGGGTTGTCATCAGAATATTTTTTCTTTATATTGGAAAATGTAAGTCGTCAAATGACTTCACATTCCACAAGAAAGCCTTTAGTAGATGTAATACTTTATTCTATAGAGTGGAATAAACCGTAAAGCAAAGAAAATTAGTGAGAAGTTTTACATTTACTAATTGGGTTTTTATTTACATTTTTTACTTTCAACTTCAGTAATAAGAATATATTTGTTTGAACCCTGCTGCCCTGCCTTCATTAGCCTCTCAAGTAACTCCATTATCAATAAGATGTTTGGACTTCTAAAGTAAAAGAAAATCAGCATAATGATAGCTAATGAGTTGAAATAGTTTTTTCATTTATCGATCAATACCTTCTCCCAAAATAGCTTCCAAAACATTAATCCACATTGTCCTTAGAGCATGGTTGTTACTGCAAAAATGTAAATAGAAACTGACATCTGAAAAGATATAATTTCAAGGAAAACAAATAACAGCTGTGAGAAAATCACTTCTTGTGAGTGGCAGGATCCCAAGTCTTTTGACCATCAGGTTCCAAGCCCCTGACTCAATGTAGAGACAACAAAGAATATGTGATCAGTCAAAGTAAGTTATTACCACCAGCCCAAACTAGGTAATGACTCTGAAGGCCAATGTCGGCATGAAAGTCAGAAAAGAAACAAGCTTGATTGAAAGCCTAGAGACTCTTCCAAGTGGGGCGCTGAATTTATTATGACAACTCAGAGGGCTGATCATCCTGAGCATTAGACACAACTGTACTTAGGAACAAATGCCCATGTAGCCCTGGTGTCAACCAAGTATGATTATGGTGGAGAAAGAAAACTTTGTAGTTGGGTGGCATTAAATTAGACTGACTCCTACTTCCCTCTTGTGTATTATGCTTAGTGCATTTCACCTTCACTCATTTAAAATGCTATCCTAGAACCTATAGATATTTAGGTGTCTGTCTGTGAATTAAGAGAACAAAGCAAAAGAAAGGAATTGCCTAGATGTATATATGCCTGCAGAAAAAATATATTTATCAGGTTAATTTTGGCAATAATGCTTTTACTTTATTACCACTCCTCCCCTTCAGTTTTATCAGGAAATCACTTGCTTTTTCCAAAAGGTCAGTACTACCCAAACCTTTTTTTTTTTTTTTTTTTTTTGAGACAGGGTCTCGCTTTGTAGTTCAGGCTGGCCCTGAGCTCACTATGTAGTCCAGGCAAGCCTCGAACTCAGCAATCCTCCTGCCTCTGCTTCCCGAGTGCTGGGATTATAGGCGTGAGCCACCATGCCCGGCTACCCAAACCTTTTAAGAGTAGGAAAATAATAGACTTAGATTCTGAGTGGATAGAGGTAGATAAATAATGGCACCTGTTTATATGTATGTATGACTGTGTGCATGTAACAATTAGCTCCCTAGCACCCAGAGAGTTTGTCAATATCTTTCTGTGGCAAAGCTTAGTTAGAGAAGATCCCACTCTTAAGTTACAATTATGAAAACAAAACTGGTTTCTCCTTAATTTTGTGGATACCAGGTTTGCATACAGCATTAGCCATTTTCCTGTACATTTCCATTAGTAATGTCTTTGCTGATTAGTTTTTTTCTAAATTAGCATGTTTATCCATTAGCATATCAATATTGCTGCCAACCATCCTCTTAATTTTTAGTTTTCTTGTTGCAACAAAAAATTTTTTTGCCAATAAAAGCAGGCATTTCTTAAAGCCTTAATTAACTCCAGCACAATTCTTTTTTGCTTCTTTAATAATAGTGTGTAATATTTACTAAGATTATAGATTTTGCCTTATTCAAAAACGCCATTCACTCAAATAAGCAAAATCTTCACATTTTCAGATTTGGCATGAACACAGTCTTCTCTTGTTAAGAGAGTTTCCCTGATTTCTGCAATGCTTTAGAAATACTTTAAATTTTCAAGATCATTTCAATAAAGATTCAAAAAGATCACCTAAATTTGAGGGTTTTTTTAAATGTGCTTATTGAAATAAGGTGAATTCTAACTAGGCATTGTGAAGGGAAAAGATGATCATCCAAATCTGAATTCTCTTCACAGAGTCTCTTTGTCCTCATCATTACACCATAAATAAGTAGAACTCTGGTTGACTCATACATTTGATGTATACAATTATATAAATTTCAAGTCACCCACATAGGATAAGTAACATTATGTTTAACAAAGTACATAGGAAGCAAGTTAAAATATACAGTCTGTGAGTGACTCCTGTCTACACTGTTATTCAAGGTAGTTTTTTTTGACTATAATAATTAAATATCTGCAATGATTTTTTTTTTCTGCTGAGTCTGGGTAGGCTGTTAAAGAGTTGTGCTTACCTAATTCTAAGCACTGTCTTATTAAGGTAAGTGCTGGTAATTATAAATGTTTATGTTTAAGTGCTGGGTTTTTTCACACCTTTCTGGTGATTAAGAAGGAAAAATAATCTCACATACTGTTTGTGGGGGTGTAAATTGTCATGGTCTTTCTGGAGGGCAATTTGGCATTAACCCTCAAATGAGGATACCCTTTGGCCTAAAAGTTCTACTTCTGAGAATTATTCCTAAGGAAATAATTGGGGAAGAGGCAAAGATTAATGTGTAAAGATATTCACAAGAATGGGAAAATGAAGCAGTCTCTCTACTCATGGGGAGAAAATCAGTCATATTATGAAAGGCCATATAAGGGAATACTAGGAAGCCATAAAAATGGATTGGGTGAAAGTCTCTGTAAAAAGAAATGGCAAAATACTTGATACAGTTAGAGAATAATATATATTCTATAATATAGAAGGATACATTGGCATAGATTAATTTAAAACACTAGAAAGTTATAAACCAACAATATTGCTAATCTCTGGTATTCTAATTATGAAGACATTTTCACTTTTAAATTTTTATTAATTTCTCTGTGGTTTAACCTTTTCACCACTAGCAGCTAGCAAGTCTCGGCTGTCAGTTGTCTTTGTGCTCATCCTTTGTACAGTGCTGCGTTGAAACATTGAAGCACTTGCTTTTCTCCTTTTTCCATAATTCCCTCTTTGAGGGACATGTCCACTGCACGCAGCTTGGCTGAGGACCACAGCCCCTCCCTTGAAGTATGTCAAAGAAACAAAGTATTTCTCAGAGCTGCAAGTGTCTACTGGCACTCTCTCTCCCTGGACATGGGCACCTGGACAGCACCTCAGGGTGTGGGGGCTCTAGGGTTCCATCTCAGGGCAGAGAGGCAGCATGGATGCCAATGATTACTGTAGAATGACTCCTGCTAGACGCCCCTCCACTCAGCTGTGGGAGAGTCCTGGCTTTGAAACCTGATAGGGAGTGATCAAACAGGAGTGAGATATAGAATAATTATTATATGTCAGTGAGATGTTCGCCTCTATATTTTGTTTTTAATAAAATCAAACAAGGCCATATTAAGAGTTTACCTCTTATTGTTCACCCTAGAGTTATTGAACCATGAGTCTCTTGGGGAGGTCTGCTTAACTTATTTCATATGAAACATATCTTTTCTGTTTTATTCACTTTCAAAGTGCTAAATTTTCCAACTTTCTGTGTTTCCTCTAGTAAGGTCAAACTGATTCATGGAGTCACAAATAATAACATCATAAACAAATATTACCAAGATAATGCAGAAATAGTTTTTACCATGACTTTTTCTAAGATATAAAGCTTCCTTTTCTGAATACTGGAATAATTCAAGTAAAGGAATTCTTTAAACTTTCCCAGTATTCATATCTAAGAACATAAAATATTTTCACAATACAAGTACATTTACCGAGAGCAAATGTTTAAACAAAAGAACCAGAGTTCTTAATGAAACACCCTCAGGAAAATGTTTAAACTTTGCCCTTAAGTTTACTTTGTTCACTAATAGGCTTCTATTTCAAGTAGAGAGTAGGAAGGGTAAGTTCAATGTGTTAATAAGAAAAAAGTAATAATATTTAATTAATTCTGGCTGAACACACATGGTTTAATATACTTGGCAATATCATTCCATCACATGATATGATAATTTAATGGAACTTTTTTATTTAAATTGCTGGCAAGTTTATGAAATTATAAAGCAAATAGGCCATGCACTTGGGTGTAATTGACTGTATAAATGTGTTTTATACTATACTGTTGGCAAATTAGCCAATCCCTGTCATGGAATCAATTATTATCTAGCTGAATTTCACAAACACAATAGCAGAAATATTGCATTTATACAAAAAACACTATGATTGTTAATCTTACATTGTGCATCTTAAAGCAAGGCAATAAACATTTATACACTGGATAATCGTCTTAAGATAATGCCACTGCCAAATGATGCACATTTAAAGATTCCTTGTTGTTGGAGACAGTCATTTGGGTTTTATTTGTGCTTGCCTCTTCGGATCAATGAAGAGGATAATGGAAGCTTCAGTAGTTCAAGTCAAGTAGGGGCTCAGGCATGTGACCTCCATTTAAAGATGCACACTGCCCAGAGCCTGCACTAGCCAGCACAGGCATACCTTTTGGAAATAATAACACTGCTTTGTATTTGAGTAGAGCTATCATTTTCTGGAATGCTTTCACGTACACTCTATCTTGTTACTTTTCAGAGTAAAGAGTAATGTTGTGGATGACTCACAGTAAAACTGATCTGTTTTTCTTGTCTAGTTTAATGTACTGATGCATAAGGAGCAGGCGTAAGTGACAGGCTTCCACAGGCTACTTCTCTTTTTCATCTGTTCCTACAGTACTTCCAGCCTGAGCTTCTGTGAACTGCTTGTTGAAAAAATTCCTGAAGCCAGCTTTTTAGATTCCAGAGCTCAAACACTGTGCAAGGATGCAATTAAATCTTAAAGTGTTTTACACAGAACTCACTGAGATGAGGTGTACCTTCTATCAATGTGGCCCTTCAACTCATGCTTTCTCATTTAAACTTCTCCAGACTGTGGGGCTTACTTCATTTAACTGTTTGATGAGAAAACTCACTTAAGGACTCAGGGAATTCATCCAAGATTATCATTCATATATATATATATATATATATATATGTATGTATGTATATATATATGTATGTATGTATGTATATATATATATATATATAAAGTGGCAGCATTTGTTTAACCATCCAATTATTTGTCTGATTCAAAACCTTCCTCTTTTCCCATGAAGAAAATCTGAATAGTGAATTTGTCTTCATGCAGACCTTGTAAAAGAAACTAAGTCTGAAAAAATGCTAAACAGATTCCTCAGGAAACTTTGTAAGCACATTCCCTACAAGAATATTTTCCCCATAAAGAAAGAACATTCATCTTCTTCTCACTATTTCAGGAGGGAGCAGATTCTTTTCAATGCCATCTCTTCTTTGTTTTTTTTATATTTACCTGAATTAATATTTTAAGATCCCATTTGACCCAATAGAAGTTTCGTGCCTTAAGATTTTAATACATCTGGTGTTCAGAAGAGGCTATTGCGCATAGTAAGTTTGTAGCCAGCATATTATTGCCATTATGTTTCAAATAAGGCTTTCAGTCTGAGAAGCTTCTGTTGTTTTCATCTTTTTAAAGCACCCAGATTCTTAAAGGCTGCCCCTTTGGCAAGCTATCTGTGAGATGGCCAGTAGCTAGATCTTCTCTGTACATCAATGGTGTTTTGTTCATATATATATGTTTAATAACTCTTCACTGATTTTAGATTAAATATTGGTTGTGTGTGTGTGTGTATAACTTTAACTATATATAGGATCCTATAGGGATCCCCAGAAAGCCAGTCAAGTAAATAAGTGCTGGTCATTTAATAATGATATGAGAAATGATCATTAAATAGAAAATGCATCATATAACAATGAAAAATCAAAAGACTACCATGTGATGATGCATCTAAAAATTTAAAGGAACTTTAGAAATTTCTAAGAACCCTAATACTCTGCATTCACTTCCAACAAATCTTGTCCTAGGTGATTGAACAGCACAAAGCCCTGTCCTTCATCATTTCTTTCCAGTGAGATAAGAAATTGGTTCATCAGAGAATCGGAATAGATGAACTTTATCTCAAACTAATGCAAGCTATTTACAAGAAACCAACAGCCAGCATCATACTAAATGGGTAAAAACTGAAACCTTTTATACTAAGATCAGGAATGACATAAGGATGCTTGCTGTCACCACTCTTGTTCAATATAGTGCTGGAAACATTAGCCACAGCAATTAGTAAAGACAAAGAAATAAAAGGAGTAAAGATAAATAAGGAAGAAGTTAAACTGTCATTATTTGCCAATAATATGATTCTCTATATAGAGGATCTTAACAACTCAACCAAAAGACTGCTAGACTTAATTGCCAAATTTAGTAGTGTAGCTGGATACAATGCTCAAAAATCAACAGCCTTTGCATACACAAACAACAGAGTCACTGAAAGAGAAATTGGGGAGTCAATCTCTTTCACACGATAACCCAGAAATATGAAATATCTAGGGATCAATCTAACAAAGGAGATGAAAGACCTCTACTCTGAAAACCACAGGACTCTGAAAAAGGAGATACAAGAGGATATCAGAAAATGGAAAGACACCCCTTGTTCCTGGGTAGGGAGAACCAACATCATCAAAATGGCTATATTCCCACAACTACTATACAGATTCAATGCAATTCCGATTGAAATCCCAACACCATACTTCACAGAGCTATAGAAAATAATCCAAAAATTCATCTGGAACCACAAGAGACCTAGAATAGCAAAAGCAATTCTAAGCAACCAGGATATGACAGGTGGTATTATGATCCCCAGCTTAAAACTGTACTATAAGGCCATTGTGATAAAAAAAAAAAACTGCATGGTACTGGCAAAGTAACAGACCCGAGAACCAGTGGAATAGATTAGAAAATCCAGATACAACTTGAGATACACTAAGCCACCTTATCTTTGACAAAGGAGTCAAATATCCTCAATGGAGGAAAGACAGCCTCTTTAACAAATGGTGCTAGAAAAACTGGGCTTTAACCTGCCAAAAACTCCAGCTAGACCTATCTCTTTCACTGTGTATAAAACTAAATTCACAATGGATTGGAGACATAAACATTAAAACAGAAACAATAAACCTCCTGGAAAACAGGTTAGGTAAAACTCTTGGAGACACTGGCTTAGGCCGAGACTTTAAGAACAAAACCTCTACAGCATGGGAACTAGCAGAAAGGATAAACAGATGGGATATCATCCTACTAAAAAGCTTCTGCACAGCAAAAGAAACCACTGGCACTGCTAAAAGACAACCAACAACATGGGAAAAAATCTTTACTAGCTGTTCCTCAAACAAAGCACTACTATCTAGAATATATGAAGAACTTAAACAAATCAGTCCCCCCAGGTTTAAAGACTCAATTCAAAATTGGGCATCTGAAATGAACAGACACTTCTCAGAGGTAGAAGTCAAAGCAGCCAAGAAGCATATGAAGAAATGTTCAACATCACTGGTCATTTGAGAGATGCAGATGAAAACAACCCTGATATTTCATCTCACTCCACAAAGAATGGCTGTTACTGCAAAATCAACCAGCAATAAATACTGGTGATGCTGTGGGGAGAAAGGAATCCTTCTCCATTATTGGTGGGATTGTAGACTTGTGCAACAATTGTGGAGATTAGTGGGGAGATTCCTCAGAAAATTAAGATTAGAGGTCCCATTTGACCCTGCTATTTCCCTACTAGGAATATACCCAAAGGTAAAAGAATCATATTGTAAAGACATATGTACACCCATGTTCATAGCAGCTCAGTTTGTGATAGCCCAATCTTGGAAACAACCCAGATGCTCATCAACTGGAGAATGGATAAAGAAGATGTGGTTTTTAAAATAAAATGGAATATTACTCTGCCATAAAGAATGACAAGTTTCATTCATTTATGTGCAAATGGATACACCTGGAGGACACACTAATAAGTGAAATAAATAGATACCATATATGTAAATATTGTATCTTTTCTCTGGTATGGGAATGGGTAGATGTAAATTAGTTCTAGAATGTATGATAGCTTTTGTAAAATAGGAGATTCAAAGGGATGTCGTGGCAGAATATAATGAGGGAAAAGAATAAATATGATTTGGAAAGAGAAAGAAATAGTATGTATATAAGGGGTGGGGGGTTGTGGATGAGTAGGGGTAGGGGTAAAAATGAGAATTACCTTTTGTCATGTGCTGGTATAAATTCCCCAATGTTGGGTGGGATTGTGAACTGTATATAAAAGGTACCAAGAAACAACTCAATAAAAAAAAGAAACTGGTTCATTCCGATTTTTCTATATCATCCTTTTTAGACAAGAATGAGTGGGGTAGAAATATTCTATTTTACCCCATGTTGCATATATTTTAGAGTTCGAAGTACAGTATGGCTGTGCTAGTAAAATGCAAACAACATTTCATTCATTTGCATGTGATTCATGCCAGAGACCTGCCAGAAGAGTGTAGATATGAATCAAAAAGTGTTTTGATTCATTATTCCCCATATAGAAGTAATTATCTATGCCCATGAGATTCTCCCAAAGGGACAGCATGATATTTAAAACAGAAGAATTTATAGCTCTCACACATATTTGCATCTTTTTAGAAGTTGATAATATTTTGAAAAGAATCGTGTGGAATATATGAGTGCCCTCAGGCCCACAGAGTTCCAAAGAATCTTGCCAAATATTACATGCTAAAGAGCTCCAACTTGATTGGCAAACCGAAATTCAAGCGATAGGTGTGGAATATTAACTTCTTGAAGCCATAGCCCTTACAAGTACAAATGATGGCTCCTTCATCCAAGGTTTTCTTCGGGACATTTTCTTATTTGTGTTTTGGTACATCCCAGGTGTCAGAGAGAATAAGAATTAATTTAAAATGATTGATGATTTGGCAACCATGGAATGAAAATGATTCACTCCTTCCCTCTTTGGCAGTCAAAACTCAATTTGGTTTTCTCCTTTTTGTGTAACCCATGAAAGTAAGATTTTCTGAGGTTTAAGTAGAAGTTGCTGAATAGTTTCCTTAAGTGACTTCAGCTGACTTGCCAAAATCAGAACTGGAAGAGATGGATGGTAGGTTACAGAAGCGGATCTGTTACTCAGTTCTTTTCACAGTTCAAGAGTAAGAGGAACACTGCGGGATGGTTTGTTTTTTTAAAGCAAAGGTTGAGTCAGACAGGACCACTCAAGGTAGCCAATACTAACAAAATAACTGTCTTATTTTATTCAGAAAATGGTTCAGTTCCATTTGTTCTTGAAGATGTTAATAAGGTCAATGTTTAACTAAAAGTTCCTTACCCTTTCAACTGAAGGTATCAACACTTGAAGGATTTATATCAGCAACTTACCGTGTCTTAGTGTTTTTCAAAGTTTAATGTGCATATAAGTTTCCTGTGGATATATGTCAAAGCATTTTGATTCAAAATGTGGGAATTGGGGGCTGGGGATTTAGCTCAAGTGGAATTGCACCTACCTTGGAAGCACAAGGGCCTGAGTTCAATCCCCGGTACCACACACACACACACACACACACACACACACAAGTGGGAATTGGTTTTTACATGTCTAAGAACTCATGTGATGCATCAGGATACAGATTACACTTTGATACTCAAGCCCTTCAGTGCAGCCTGGGCCTCTCAACTGTAATCCCAGGGAGATGGAAATTAAATATTTTGGGATAGTAGAGAGGGGCAGACATTCTAAAAGCAAACAACCTCCTTCCAAAGTCATTGATACTGTAAGTCTTAGAACTGTGCAGAACGTATTTTCTGGTCTGTGCTTTACCAGTAAAGTTCTAGAATTGTGCATGTTCACAGACTTTTCCAGCATCTCTTCAAGAGTGAGAATACAGAAGGATATTAGAAGATTAATTTTACATTTTCTTTTTTAAACTGACTTTATTGGTACATTTCATACCTACATCATGATCATATTCAACGTTGAGAATTTATACCTTTTTTTGACACATCTTGGTTTTTCCCTTTTCAAATCTGAAGTTTATTTTTGTGCTACAGTGGACAATCTTTTAACTCCCTAAGAAAGCCTAAATGGAGGATACTGTTTGTACCTCTTCCAGATCTGTTGCTGTCCCTGTTCCCTGTTGCTGTGTGTGCTGGGGGCAGGGTGGGTTCCTGGTTAAGTGGGAGTCTGCAGGTCTCAGGGGTTTCCAGTGCCTGGACCCTGTTGGCACTAAACTAGATGAATGACTATTCCCATGGAACACAGACTTCCTTGCCTTAGTGTCGGCCTCACACGGCGGCCTGTGTTCCAGCAGGGCTTCCAGTGAGCACCTCCTCGCTGAGTTCCTTTCCTGGATATACCTCGCTCCTGTTCCTTATCTGAGAGCAGCCTCTCAAGAAACCACTCAATGCAGCCATCCTTGTTTAAGCCTCTGTTTCCAAAGAACTGACCAGAGTGAGATTATGTTCTAATTCTCTTCTGTCAAAACCAAGAAACACAGTTTATTTCCAAGAAGAGCCATTGGTTTCAAAAGAAGGACAAAGAAGGAAAGGAAGGCAAAACAAATGTGGAAGTAAAGAAGGTAGAAAGAAAAATGGAAGGAAGAAAGGAAGGAAGGAAGGGAAGTTGGTTAAATAAATGAGTAAATGACAGAAAATAGCCCCTTGTTATAATAGTATTGTGTACCATTGAGCTGTTCCCTGGGGTTTAGTGTAGAATAGTTATTCATGCTAAGTAGAAGAAATTATTTAAGCTGATTTTTTGATTAAATAAAATGAGAAGAGATGGAACTGGACATGTTGGCATGCACACACACACACACAAACACACACACACACACACACACAGCTACAATTCCAGGAGGCTGAGGCACAAGGATCACAGTAAATTCAAGGCCAGCCTGAATTACATAGGGAAATACCTGCCCTCGGATAAAAACAAAAAAATCCCCAAACTACAATCAAAGAAATGATGTTATGGCGTCACTCTTTTGCTAGGAAAAGAAAACCAGTCTTACCAATTTTTTCAACTGGAGCCACATTAATGTCTATTCACCTTCTGAAATCCCAAAGAATAAAAAAAAAATAAACTCCTTATGAATAGGATGTACACCACATAAATCAGGTTCAAATAGATACACCTCTGTTCCTATTGCAAAGATGAGACATTAACATATCGATGATCATTCTATCCTTACTTTACCTTGTCTTTGAATGAGTGGTAAAGTTACAAATAAAACGTTGTTCAAATAAATGTATAAATAAATTGATATAATTAATCAGTAATGATGAGGTGCTCACTGCTGTTTCAGACACATTTACATAATCGTCGGTACTGTGATGAAAATAATTGCTTGCCAGGGTTGCCTCCATTAAGATCAGTAGTACCTTACTTAGTGTGGTTGGTTCTAAGTGGCTGTTTAGAAAATATTCTACACTTTGATAGAGAATCATGGTACACAGGTTCAAATTTTCGTTTACCAAGATTTCTTTTTCAAAAATAATGGAAAGGACTAATAGCCTATAATTGCAAGTGAAATTTATGAAGAATAAAAGTATGTAGTATATATGTGTATAAAACTTTATACATGCATAAGTATTTACATAGTTAAATACACTTAGATAACTTTTGCTGAAGTTTTAGCTTTTAAAATATAGAGCTCTTTAAGTATTAATGCATTCTTTATTAATAACCAACTTCCAAGGTCAACTGGAATACAGCAGTGGAAGGAAATTAATATGATTCTATCTCAAAGAGGAAGGCAGGGCAAAGATACTTTTGTAGCAATTAGATCTCTTTATTAATCTCCTGTCTTAGGAACTGGATTTTCTCAGCTCTCCATATGTTCTCCAAGTCCTTTGCATCTTTACACATATGTCACCCTCTCAAAAGATTCTACTTTGGCCACTTTTAAAATTGGCTTCCCCATTGTACACCTATCCATGTCATATCCTGCTTTGCTTTTGTCTGTGTGTCATGGCACTTAGAATTTTTATCAGTCTGTGGGACTTATCATTTAATTATTGTCTGTCACTTTACTTAGAAAGTAAAGTCCAGGACATAAGATCTTAGGTCTTTATTTTTGGTTGTGTGTTTTTATTTTATTTCTATTAGTACATGTTTGCTATACATAATACACACAACATGAGGAGTTGGTACATGTGTATGACTCATCCTGATTTTTTTTTACATCCCCTTCACCTCTTCTTGACATCTTCTCTCTTTCAAAAAAAATGTAAAAATCAGAAGTAAAAATGAATTTATTACCTCACACAATTAAAAAGTACAAGAATAGTCTTATGTAGCCGTAGTCTTATAATCGTCGGTACTGTGATGAAAATAATTGCTGTACCCAGTGACTCATGTAAGTAAGAATATGGTGTTTGGACAGATAGGCAAATACCGGATCTTTTCTTTGATATGAGCACCTGTAAATACAAATGAGCTCTAGAAAGTATGACAGTTTTTGTAGAATGGGAAGTTTCCAAAGGAAATTTGGTGTGGGAATGTAATGAGGGGGAAGGAATAAATATGATTCTGAAAGAAAATGAAAGAGCATGTATATAGGGGGTGGGGAGGTGTGGGTGGGTAGGGATATGGGTAAAAATGAGAATTAACTTGTGTCGTACATTGGTACAAATTCCACGATGTTATGTATGATTGTGAGATGTATATAAATTGCACCAATAAAGAATTAAAATTTAAAAAAAAGAATATGGTGTTCAGGCCAGAGATTTAGCTCAGTGGTTCCAGCGCCTGCCTAGTAAGTGCAAGGTCCTGAGTTCCATCCGTGCTAACCACATACAATAATGCTGGGTGTGGAGACTCACGCTCACCAGCAATCAATACCACATACCATAGTGCCAAGCATGGTGGCTCACGCCTATAATCCCAGCACTCGGGAGGCAGAGGCAGGAGGATTGCTGAGTTCGAGGCTTGCCTGGGCTACATAGTGAGCTCAGGGCCAGCCTGAACTACAAACGAGACCCTGTCTCAAACGAAACGAAACAAAACAAAACAAAAAAGAACATAGTGTTTTTTGCTTCATTTTTCTACTTAATTATTTTTCTATCGAGTAGACTAAAGTCTTCCAGCATGTATCCTGTTCTTTTATCTGCCTATTTCTAGGGCCGAGCATAACAACTGATCCCATAGTAAATGATCAACAAATATCAAGTATTGGGAAAACTACTCCATTGTGCTCATGTTTAACCAAAAATGAGACTGTAACCTCTAGCACAGAGCAGACCCCTGGGTGGAAAAGGCATGTGTCATTTAAACACACACAAAAAATCTTGAAAATATTGTGCCACAACATTTTTCTACCACCGCTCATTATTAGTTGTTGAGAATCATTCCGTATTCAAGCAAGACTCCCATCTGTGGTCACGTGTCACTACTGACCTTCTTTCTGTTGAAATGATCAACCACTTAACATACTCTCTACACTGTCACCCTTCCCTCCTCGCATATTTTAAAATAAAATTTACTTTGCTCTCCCACTCTAATCATATGCAAAATCTTTCCAATAGTGTACATTACTGCATATAATAAGCAGAATTTATTTCTGGGCTTTATCTTGTTTCTTTCACTCGCTCTGTGAGTCACAGGATAGCTCTACATTCTTTTGAAAACTAAAAATTATTAAAGTTTCATTATCTGGTAGTTCAACGAATGAATGCAAAATTCTTATATTTTAAAATGAAGTTTAAATGAAAATATCAGCCATTTGTTATTTGAATATCTTTTTTTTTCGGCGCTTTCAATCAAATCCAGGATCTTGCTATGCTGTGCCAGGGTTCCATCCCTGCGCTAGGTCCACAGCCCTATTCTGAATTTTGGCGCTCCTGCTTGGGAGCAATTTATGGATCTGTGAAGGTTTTGATATACATTTCTTTCCTGGCCCAATCAAAAGTACAGAAGCAAGGAAAGATTAATTTGATTATTTATAATAGAACTGAGTTACACCCATTTTCCAGACCACAGACTGACAAAGTACTAGAAATTATTCTTAAGAATTTCCTTTTGATTCCATGGCAGTTGAGCTGTAGACTCTCGTAGCAGCTAACTCCATCACACAATGTTAATGGTACTAAAAATTGCTCCTGATATTAAGCAAGGTGGGCACAGCTCTTTTGTTCTCCATGCCCTCTTCTACTGCTAATAATAATCAAGGCCTCTTCTTACTGTAACATCATTTAACTTGTAGCCAGACAGTTATGACTCCCCTCAGCCTCCTTTGACGTGAATGAGTGTTCCCGCACTCCTAACCTTTTCTCACAGGTCTTGTTTTCCAAACCTTTTATCATTTTTGTTAGTCTCTTCTGAGCTACCTACAGCTGATCTTCTTAAGAGGAAAACTGCGCCTGATAGCTCCACCTGAAGCGGAACCACTTCCTCACAGAGCAGAATCGCTTCTTCTGTTCAAGGAATTCTTCTTTGGAACTATTTCATGAAGTCTCTTTTCCAACCTACAGGTGGGTTATACTATTGCTTAGTGGTGTTTCCTGATTGTGCAGCTATTTGGAAATCTACCAAACGTCATCATCAGACTCTTGCACAGATGTACAAAATAGAGTGAAGCAATTATTTAAAAGAACATAAAACCAACTGTCTTCAAACTTACAATAAGAAAAACCCCCCTCTTCCCTCTGAGTTAATCCAGCTGTTATCTCTGACCTGCTTTTAGCAGGAAGTTTACACGTAAAGAAGAGAATATTATTTGCAGGTGTGAAGCCCCGTGACACAATTAATTTAAGAATTTGGCTGTGTTGTTTGGCCTTATTTATGTTTTGTTTTTGTGTTTGAATTCTTCCATCATATAAAACCAAGATTTTCAGAATATGCAAAAATGTGTGTTTTTCAAAATTACAAGACATTAAAACGTTACAGAATTGCACAAGGAAAAAAATCCCAACTGATACCAATCCAATTTAATTTTATAATCAACGTGCTGATTATATGTCATTGTTACCGAGGTGACATGATATTTAACAGTTTGGTTGTATGAAGATGTCCTTGAGAACATAGCATAATCCAGAACGCATAAGATCAGTCTCTTTTCTGATAGTTTCACACGCCGCATTGTCTGGTAACACACACGCATTGTGTCATGTCCTGTTACAACATCCAATTTTAAGTCTTTAATGAAACCTCAATCCTTTGTGCAGTAACAATCTGCCAAGAAAAGTAGTCCCGTTGCAGGGGATATGAGAAAACTCAGCTGCTTCTCTTTTAAACTTATAGTTTCCTCTTTCATAATCAATCTACTTGCTACGGTTATCTATGTGACAGATGTTAAAGGGAGAGATGTTTAATTTTCCCAAGGTGTTATTATATACTTATTTTATGTTCATTTGTTTTCACTCACCTAACTGCTTCATTGGGATGAAATTTCTTTGATGACTGTCTTGGGTTGTACGAACTGCACATCTCATTCCTACATAAGCCTTCCCTGACCTAAAAAAGCATTTTACTGCCCTATAAAATAAATCCTTTTGCTCTCTGTATCCTCTTCTAGCTAATGATTAAATCCACATTTCACAAGGAGTACATCTCAGTACACATCTCAGTACAATGGGATATTCTGCCACCAAAGGACCCTCTGAGAAAGGACCTCTGATCAAGTAAGTTTGAGAAACTATTCTTTCCCTTATGGATAACCACAATCCACGTATGAGTAAAAAAGCCTAAGAATGAAGAAAACCTCTGAAAGGCAAGTCTCCCCAACATTTTTGGACTTGATACTTGATCCAATCTTACTCCCACAAAGCGCCCAATAACAATCTTTGGAACTCATTAGCAAAACTGTGAAATACTGGCTGTAACAATATTTAATTGAATGATACTTTCTCAGGGGGGAAGGGGAGGATCTTCTAAGTCCACAGAAGTTGACCAATTAACTGTGTTCCTTTCATGGTCATCTATAATGTATGTAGGCACATCACGAGATATCTGAGTACGAGAGGTGGGAAGAGATAATGCCAATACTAATTCCCCAAAGGTATAAGTAAGTTATTAAATATCGATTTTATGCTGGGCAATCGTACATATTTTGTGTCTTCGGGAGATTCAGTGAGTGTTAATGGAATGCCTATTCACCCGAGATGAGAATCAGTCAGAAGCAAGGCAAATTCTAATCATCATCCCCATCCCAAAGGTGTCTAGATTAGCATGTTCCGTCCAGATTTTCGTTTTACACATGAGAACATGAAGGCTCAGAAATGTCACCAGGACTTGCCCAAGGCCACGGAAGTGGTTGCTTAGGATGAAAAAGCATCTGGAAACCTGCACAGACTTTCCCATGAATCTCTTATCCCAGTGCATACCTGCGTGGTCCCGGTCCTTGCTAGTCGATAGGAGTAACTTCCAGTGGAGACCTGTGGGAAATGAGATCAGAGGAGTCAAACTTGGAGACAGCTCATCAGAGCTATTGTCCTCAAGACCCCTGATTAGGTGTTACAGACCTTCTTCAACAACTACTTGTCGTAATATGAGGAGCCAAGCCAAGAGATGTACGCGTGTAAGTAACAGTCTGTTTCCCAAGACAGGCTGGCATCAGCACTCTCAGTAAACCCTTTCATCCTTGGCTCCTAACCTAATTTTACCAGGAACTTTAATCTATATATTTATAAATCATTCTCCAAAAGCAAGCCTCAAACCCACTTTCAAGTTCACAAACCTCTTATTTTGCCTCTTGCAGGCAAAAATATGCTGTATCTGGAATTTCTGCCTGAGTCTTTGGTACGTGATTTTCATGGAGATGCAAAAAAATGTTTTGAATTTAGGGTCAAATCTTTCCCTGTTCTTATTTAGAGAAGACAAAAAAAAATTAAAATCGGAAGAAAATGTTCAATAGGAAAAGGGAATGTGGGGTAGGGGAAAGTAAAGAAGGGAAAGCAAAAATTTGATAGTTAAAGAGAAAGGAAACAAAGCTTATGTGTATAGGGGGTGGGGCATTGTAGAGAGGGCCAGGGCATGGGAAAAATGAGAATCAAAAGTGTCATGTACGGGTATAAATTCTCAATGTTGAACGTGATCATGATTTATGTATAAAATGTACCAATACAATCAATTTTAAAAATTTCAAATTCTTCACCTTCTGTATTTTATTTTGCTTACTTATAATGAAGATACCTTTTCACAAATGGCTTTCAGAGGATGACGTGAAATACTCAGGGCACATGAACTCTCTTCTACCTTTTTATCCCTCAGGGGTGAAGTTCTGCGCTCTGTTGCAGCAGTAGCCTTTTGTGGCCGCTTCCAGTGCTGTTGCTGATAACCTTCCTTCCATGTCCTTGACTTCACCTTCTGCCTAGAAGCTGTTGGCACACCGATTTTCAGGCCAGTGTTGTTTCCTGATCTCCGAACCCGTCCTTCCTATAGGCTGCCTGGTGTTATCATCTATATATGTATCTTGCTACATCTCAAATTTCTCCTCAGGTCTCCTCTGCACTTAGTTATTCCATAAGCCTTATACTTTCTGAGAGAGGAAATCTGTGTTTATGTTTCTGTGTCTTTGTCCACGCTGACTGTGACATTTTAATCATGAAACCTTTGGTTGTACATGCTTATTGTTTTGTAATGTGTTCCCTTACTAGATGGGGAATATTTTGAGGATAGCTAGCAGGTCCTGTCTGCCTTTTCAGTCTCACTGCCAGTCAAGTGTAAGACACATCGAATGTCAAGTGATTGATAATGACATAAATACTATATTCATCGATAAAGTATATAAATCATAAAGAAAGGATAATGGGCAAAATGATAATTCTTAGGAGTGTCAATTATTTGCTAGAATACTTAAAAAGACTGATAAAGCCGTAGTTACAATAAGGAACTTGAGTAGCATTTCCTGTAATCATTTGTCCAACAAGGTTTCTGACTTTTACACAGAAAATAAAGAGTACTATGAGACTATGTCTACTACATTTTAAAACCTACAAATATGATACCTAGGACTATTAAAAATGTATTAGTTTTATCTTAGATCAAGAGGCAGAAATGCAAATTATAGATTTATGCATTTATAACTTTATTACATGGTCAAAGTATTTTTTCTATAACAAGACAAATCAGAAACATCTAAGGAATCTAGAATTGTTTTTTTTTTTTTTGATACAGGGTCTCGCTCTGTAGTTCAGGCTGGCCCTGAGCTCACTATGTAGCCCAGGCAAGCCTCGAACTCAGCAATCCTCCTGCCTCTGCCTCCCAAGTGCTGGAATTACAGGCGTGAGCCACCATGCCCGGCACTGTGGTATGTGGTACTGATTGCTGGTGGGCGTGAGTCTCCACACCCAGCATTATTGTATGTGGCTACCCGGGATGGAACTCAGGACCTTGCGTTTGCGAGGCAGGCGCTGGAACCACTGAGCTAAATCTCTGGCCCCAGGAATCTAGAATTGTTTGACACAATTCTTCCCATTTTTTTCAACTTACTCTCTTACTGGCACTTAAAATCTTATAATTTTAAGGAATACAGAATCTGTGGATATGTATGAAGTTATACAAGTTTGTTTTACTGGGACAGCAAAAACGACAAATGTTGATCATCCAAGACAAAAGTTTACCGGCCTATTAAACATATGATTGTCCATAAAGAATTTCTGTTTTACTTAAAACAATAAGACTGTAAACCAAATCTCTCATTTCTCTTATAACGACTTTATATATAAAGTAAATAAAGGAATCACAAGCCTCAGTGTTTAAGATGTTATCTGTGTTCTGTTAATTCATTCAATAAAAACAGGGGAGATTCCATGGCTTTTCCTGTGACACTGTTGACACTTGCCTTTGTGACAATGAGGAACTAATTATCTGATTCTGCTTTTTAAAACACAAGAGCTTGATTTTTATTCCACCCCACTGTACAAAATACAGACTGTCGTGCAAAATAAATTGAACTGGGGGACAAGGGTGTTCTACTGAAAGTAAATAGTATATTCCCTTTGAGAGAAGGGAGTACGGCATAGTACATGGGCTTTGGATTCATAGATAAGAACAAACACATATTGGCATTTTCTATACGCCAAGTTCTCTAAATGTGTTACATAAATTAACACATTTTATCCTCACAACCACCCTGTGAAGTAAGTACTATTTTTATCCCTTTTATAATTGAGGAAATTGATCAATTGAAATGTACCTAAAACCAAGAATATACAAGTGGCAGGGCCAAAATTTAGACCCAGACAATCAGACTTCGGAGTCTATACTCCTCTCCATAGGAACATGCGCTCTTGACATTTAAATATAGCTTTTTTCACTAAAAGCACAGTTTGGAGGAACACATTTCTTGAAGCTTTAGTTTTGTAATCTGTAGAACGATTGTAAGAATTAAATGGGTGTTGAGTGTTGAATCTGGTAGTGGAGTGCCTCACACAGAGTGAGATCTCCCTGGCTGTTTTCCATCAGGGTGTCATATAGACAGATTCCCTGTCTTACCTTTATTAGACTCTACCTGTCATGTCCCAGAAAAACATACAGGGCATGCTCACACGTGTGGTGGGGATACATTTAGTGAAGAGACTTCTCAGGAAAACCAACAGGGAATAAAGAAAGCACCTTAAAGCTAGACAATAATTATGGGGAGACGATGCCTCCTAGACCTGAGAGGGAGAGTAAGGAAGCAGTTTCTAAAACCTTCTATTCAAATGGATTGCCTAATAAGCACTCTTGTCTTCCGTCGGGGCATCATCACTGCCAACTCTTGAGTTGGCGAGGATGGCACCGGAGTAATGAACACCTCCATGTTCCCCTCCTGCCATGCTTCAGCTCCTGCTGAAGACTCCCTTTCACCACACCCAAAAGAAAGTTTGAGCTCAAGTTGTCTGCTCAGGGCTCTCTATAATTTTTTAGTATCTGCTTGATCAATTCTAGCATTATTTCTAACACAAGATTGTGTGGTTCATGTGTGCATGTGCGGGCATGAGTGTGTTCATGCATCTGTGTGTAATCTTCATGATTCTGTGGGAAAAAGTACTGTGGGTATAATTTCTGGGCTACGAATGAACCCTCCTTTCATCTCTAGGTGATTCATTCACTTAGTGTGTTCTAGGTAAAAGCTGAATTTATGCATTTATTTTTCTTTCTTTAACAGACCTTTACTTGGGACTTGCATTGTAGTAGGGATGATTCTACATCCTCAAATATTAGACTATTTAATTTGACCCTGGGAAAGATTTCATGAGTCAGACCTTTTTCATCTTCTTTTTATAGATGGAGGAACTTAAGTCAGAGGTTAAGCTCACAACCACAGAGCAAAAATTAGCAAAGCCTGAATTTGAACCCAGGCTGACTCCAAAATAAAATATGAACAAAACTGTTAACCATGGCCACATTTCATGTCTTTGGTAACGTTTCTTTACAGTCTATTGCAAAATAATGTTTGGGTAGAGATTTTTTAAATGATTTTAAAATGTGTGAACCATGCTTAGATCCTGATTTGAACAAAAATACTGAAAAAATAGAGAGATATTCTTTTGAAACAATTCAGAAATATTAAACAGTGTTAAGTAATGATAAGGAATTGGTGTAATATTTTTCTGTATGATGATGTTAAAAAATCCTAATCTCTTAGAGAAATATTGAAATTTATGGGTAAAAGAATGAAATATCTGGGATTTGAAGGAAGAGATGATGGATTAAACAAGAATGCTAAAATGTTGATGATCACTATTTCTAGACATCATGTTACCTCCTCTATTGATGTGTATATTTATAGTTTGTGAAAATTCAAAACTTTATATGCTCTATTGATCCCAGTGAAGGTATTTTAAGAATACTGTAAAAAAAGAAAAATTAAGTCTGATGTAGTGATACTATTAATAGTCAGTATACTGAAATATAATAAAATCTATCAGAATCCTAAATCATATTTCACGTCTTGCTTCTTTGAGCTGTGATCTGAAATTGGTCAGCATCTCTCTCTTTTTCTTTCTTTCTTTTTTTTTTTTTTTGAGAACAGGTCTTGCTTTGTAGTTCAGGCTGGCTCTGAGTTCACTATGTAGCCCAGGCAAGCCTTGAACTCAGCAATCCTCCTGTCTCTGCCTTCGGAGAGCTGGGATGACAGGCATGAGCCACCAGGCCCGGCACTTGTGATATGTGGTATTGATTGCTGGTAGGCGTGTGAGTCACCACGCCCAGCATTGTATATGGTTACTGGGTATCAAACTCAGGACTTTGTGCTTGCAAGGCAGGTGTTGGAACTGTTGAGCTAAATCTCTGGACCAAATCAGCATCTCTTTATGTATTTGTCTGCTGGCTTTTGCAGACTTTCCCCATGATCATAGAGTGGGTATAGTGTGAGCCTTCTAGCAATGGTGGGTCTGCCTTCTCCAAGATAGGGGCCTCCCAGGGCACAGTGTTAACATCCTTCCTCTCCTAGAGACCGCATATGCCCTAAAACGGAGCACAATCTCCCGTCACTTCCTCTGTGCCTGCACCCAATTTACCTGCCTGGGAGACTATAACCACTGAAAATAGCAACCTCAGAAGTTATATTTCTTCTTGGAGTCTAATGGGCAATATGTTCTTTCTTTCTCATGTTCATGCTTTGGTACACATTGGAGATTTTGCTTGAAATTTACTCCAAATGCTATTCCATCTCCATCCCACCACCTACCTCTATGTACTATTTCTCTCACCATATCACCACTTCCTTTCTACTTCTTTCTTCCCATTATCTTTTCCAGGTGGGCTATTTTGATCTTGCTCATACTTATCTGTCTTAGCAATTACTTTGTATAACCATTAGGAGAAGGCATGGGCTTTCTTAGTTTTTGCATTCTCCTTGCTTAGTTCTTTTTTTTTTTTTTTGAGACAGGGTCTTGCTTTTGTAGTTCAGGCTGGCCCTGAGCTCACTATGTAGCCCAGGCAAGCCTCGAACTCAGCAGTCCTCCTGCCTCTGCCTCCCGAGTGCTGGGATGACAGGCGTGAGCCACCACGCCTGGTGCTAACTTAGTTCTTGAGTTATACAAGAGTTAAAAGGCCTGCTGAATTAATACATTAAGGTATTTATTAAAGACAGACATACCTGTTACACTGACCACAGTTACATTTTTTCTACCAGAATTACCAATATCTCCCACTGCCAATTAATTTAATGTCCTTCCTTGATTCAAAGGAGGAGACTGGGTGTTTTCCTCATGTGACAACCATAGGACTCCTGGAACAGTACCATGCATCCCCTAGATAGGGCAAACTAGCTAATTCCAGTTTTTGATTACTCTTAAGCTTAAGCAAATAATAGAATTTTGGGTTTTCAAGGAATTTGGATATTCTAATCTTAAATTTTTCACTTTGTGGTAAGCATATGGTGATGGGGGTTAAGTAATTGATCTAAATTAATATGAGTACTAAATAAATTTTGGTCTTCTTCCAAATAATATCAACTTTTATTTAATATTTTGCACTTGCAGGAAGTCCTTCCTTTTGAAGAACTAAAGCTTACACATTCCTGAGGGTACTTTTTAAGCAAAAATCTCCCATAAAACTGTGCACACAAAATTAGGTATATTCATGAAGAGTTACTGAGAATTAGGAAATAGTTATGACATGAGAACATACTTTAAAATGCTGATACCAGATATCACAAAATGCTGAAAAGTAACAATACTTATATAAATTAACAGCCCCCAGATCCTTTTTATTATTTCATCTATTTAGGATTATTAAAAATTAAATTAGTAGTCTTAAAGAAACCCTTCCTAATGATGTGTTGGGCTAAAAATTTTTCAAAAATAAAGTTTTGCATCACTGATCAATATAAGAGGAGTATTTCACTTTTCCGACTTGTGGAAACTTCATCTGTGGCAGTTTCCAGCAGGAATATCCAGCCACAGCAGAGCCCAGCAGCTCTGCATACCGTGAACAAGGCCAGATCTGCGTTCCATCCCTTACTGAACATCCGGGGATTCCCTCCAATCAAAGCACCTTCTTTACCCCATGCAGTTCCAGTCCACTGAAGAAGTAAGCCAACAGAAAACCAGAATTCAATGTCCCAACTATTACAGTCAGACGGCAGAAAAAAGACAGTCAGGGGACAGTTTTCTTTTTCAGGGGGATGTGGTAGGTGATAGAGAAGATTTGAAGAGGACCCTGAAACAAGCCTTGAAGGATGAGCAAAATGGGTGGGAAATTGTTGAAACAATAGGTACAGAAATGAAGACCCAGGAGAGGGGATTTGATGGCTCAGTAAGAAGGGAAGAGATAAATCAGTTAATGTCTTTCAGACTTGAAGTTTGAGGGGATAGATGAAAAAGTGGCATTGATAGTGTGCTAATGAGTTTGAGTAGTATTTTGAGAGGAGAAACCCTTTTCTTAATTGGTCTGCTTTGTTGAGTGGCTTCAATAAGAAAATATATTCCTCATAGCTACAGAAGCTAGAACTTCCAGGGCCATGATGTTGGCAGACCCAGTGTCTGATGAAGGGCTTCTTCCTGCTGTGCAGGAGGCCACCTTCTTCTTGTGTCCTCACCTGAAGGAGAACAGAGAGAATGGACATAAACTCTCTCACATCTTTTCTGGACACTATACGCCCTCATATTTTGGGAGTTTGGTCTTCAACATATGGATGTGGTAGACACATACATTCACTCTAGAAACCCTGAAGGAATTTTAAGATTAAGTGAATTCTCTGTAAAAGAGGAGAGGATTTGTGATGAATGACATCCTGGAGATGAGAGAAAAGGAAGCAACCGGGATAAAGAGTGCTAGTTCTAGCTTGGGCCCTTAGCAATGGAACTGTCACTTCCTGAGATGAGAAAAACAAAATCATTACAGCTAGACACATTTCCATTCATCACCCTCAAAATCCTCCCCTCTGCTCTGAACACACGTAGCCCGTTGTTTTTGTCACTTTTGGAGACAGTTGCAGAAGCCCCCCCTCTAGAGTGGTTCTAGTTGCACTGTCATGGCTGCCTCAGCGTTCCCAATCAGTTCACACTATTTACCTTTCATGGCCCTTGAGGCCTTAGAGAAGAGCCATCAGTCTCTTGGCTCCAGATCGAGTGAACAGGGGGGAGGTGAGCACATTGTGATATTTTTAATGAGCCTGATGGGACTGAACAGTAGCCTCTTGTATTTTTTATTACATGTGGTAAAGATGTTCAAGAAAGAGGCTTCTAGAACTGCTTTGGGAAGTAGCAAGAACAGTGGGATGAATGTTTCCAAAGACAGGGAGGGTATTTTGAAGATTGATGGCCATGCCCCTTTTACTGTAATACAGTAATACCATTTTCCGATTTAAACAGTGACTTGTAAAAGGTATGTGTCCCACAACCATCAGTTCTGTTTCTTTAATCCAGTACTAATCCCACAAGTAAATCATTCTTAAGGTTTTTTTTTTCTTACAAAGCTGATCTCCTTGTATTATCCAACATAGTAGTTGGTAGCCACAAGTAGTTTTGCACACTAAAAATACAGATATTAAAATTCCAGTTATACTAGCCACCTGTCAAGTATTCAAATACTTCATGAAACTATTGGCTACTGTATTAGGTAGCTCAGATGTAAAAGAGGCAGTCTTCAGAAGTTATCTATTACTATAGAAAGTTCCATCAGGCATTTTAGCTAGATCACTGTCTTTCTTGAGTCTTTTGAAATTGAAAACATTCATGCAGAAGGCTAATGAGCTTTCCCCTCTAATTCTCTTCATGGAAAACACAAACACATCCATTTTTATATGAATTGTCCATAATATTTTGTATATAATTTCAATGGTATCATGAAGTTTGAAATTAAGAAACAATTTTGGTTCAGCTAGTAGAAGCTGTCCATTATGAAATGATCACCAAGATATAATGGGCAATCTGCAGGAGGGGTCAAAGTGCCATGACTGGTTTCACAGGGAAAAGGTTAGCTCACAATACTAAACAGTCCATCTTGGTCAATTTGTCTTCAGTGAATAATAAATCTTTCCTGTTTGCTAACTCAGCCACCTGACCTGCGTAGTTGACTTCAGAGAATTGATAGTCTCTTTCTAAAAATTTATTATTGAGTGGATCAGTACATTCATAATTTCAGGATTCCAAACAAACCCTTACCCAGCCATCTCAAAAATGAATAAAGTGGCATTGTTTATTTGAGGAACAACTGAAATTTCATGACTATTTGCCTTTCAAATCCATCCTTCTCATACCTCTCAGTAAGTCAAAATGTAGTTAACTCCAAAAAAAAAAAAAGTCACAAACCTTATCACCACAGCATCACCAACTCTGGGTATGTTTTTAAAATGAATCAATCCCCCTTATGAAAAGACTAAACTCCAGCAATTCATCTACCTAGAATATCCAAAAGAGAAATAGGTCATCATTGTAGCAAAAACAATAAGCGTAGCACTCTTTGGAAGAATCAATAGTGTCATGATAAATGAAGTTCTCCTCTTGTGTTGCTGCAACAAGCCTCCTGTGACTGGGAAGTCCCAACTGCCTCCCTACCAACCCCTCCTCCCCTCCACTCACCCTTACACTTCTTTCCAAGCTCCTCTGAAGTAAGTAGCCCAGGTCACCCCAACCGTGAAGAGTCTCCCAGGTACAGCTGCTCCGAAATGAACTGAAAGGGCACCACAATGTGGTGACTGGTCCCTGTACCTTTGTTCCGTTTTTAGCTGTGCTGGCTATATCGTGCAGCCACCCTACTTAGCAAGTGTGACGGACACCCTGTGCTGGGAGAAGTTGGTGTCATTCCTGCTGACAAGGGCATTATCAGACTATACTCTTCTTGTGCTGTTTTGAGGTATATCAAACAAAGAAGCAAGTGGCCAGACTGTTCAAAGTTAACTGCAAACAGGAAAAAGAAAGTTAATGTGACACACTGCAGTATTCTCTCTTAGCATGCAGTTGCAAGCTTTGAAAGTCCCGTTAAGTATCTCTTTTTTTTAAGATAAATACCTATTAAGTAATGTATATGCACAAGCTGAAGTGTTAAATGGTTTGTTGAAACCTATTAGAGTACACAAGATGATAAACATAAATTATAGCTAATATACTGCACCAGTGATTTTTAAACATAAAAATTACTGACACTGTAAAAACACACTTGAGTCATCGTAGCAGCATAATAGCACTAATCCATGTTTATCCAACCATGCACTTTTCAAAAACAACACAAACCTCTAATAAATGCTTTGGCTTCACCTTGACAACTTATATGGGTTATTGCCTCGTTCATGCCTGGATAACCATGTGTTATGACTTAAATGTTCTTTAATATCAATTTATGCCTTGAAGAAAAAAGATTGAATAACATAGTGTACATATGGTTCAATTTATTACAGCAAAACAATCATTTTAGTTTGAAGATATTTTCTCATGGTGCATATCATAGAAATCTTCTTCAATAGAGCTCTCAATAAACCAGATTTTTTATGTCACAATAAATGAAACTAAAGCAGCTAATTGTTGCTAAGATTCTAAATAGATGGGTCTATTTGGCTTCCTTGTCAATCAAGAAATACATTCCTTAACACTTGTATTTCTGGATTCTAATGCCTCTAATTGGATTTTACACTATCTGATTAATGAGGTAGTTTATAGGCTACTATAAAAAAAGATACTCAAAAAGTGGAGGAAGACATTGCAGACCGTCAGCATTATTGAAGAATCAAGAGACACCAAGATGTAGGGAAAGTAGGGTGAGAGAGGGGAGCTTGAGAAAGAGCGAACGAGATCACTGGTGGCACGTCCTCTCACGCGTGACTCTCAGACAGCAGACATGAGGCTCTGCAAAGCACAATTTCTCGGACAACGTGTGTCCTCTCTGCCCCACTCTACCCATAGAAATTCCAAGTTTGGTAAGCAGATAGTCATTTTTGTCTGGCTCTTGCTGAATAAAGTACTGAGGCTGAGTCACACATTCAAGACACTGATTGAAGGCCCAAAATGATAGGTGGGTTGACAGATGTTGTCGACTGTGCAGGTATCCATTTCCATAAGAAGAATCAAGCAACCAGATCAACAGTTAATTATATAAAGGGAGATAGAACCAGCATAATACAGCTCATCGAAAAATAGCGACCCTCCTGCAATTTTAAAATATATTCATTTAATCCATTATTCTTTATTTATTACTTTCTCTGCAAATGAACAGTATTTCAGAATACTTTTGTGGGCAAGGCATTGGATGGAGTGGGGTGACTAGGCTAAAAAAATGATCATTTATGTTGGTGTCTGATAAGTGATAAGACAAACACCTGCAGAAAAGTATAAAGGATAGATCGCTTCATGAAGGAGGTCACACTGTTTGGTGAATCTTGAAAACTAGCATAAGTTGGTATGAAAACAGTCTGATGGATATAATAGAAAGAAGCCAAAAGACATGTTTTCCTGAAATAAATATTGAAATTCAGAAGTCAATACTTTTATTTCCTATTGCTCAGCAATGGAGTTTTCCACTCACTCAACAAACATTTCTAAGTAAGCAAATGCTTGCTCTCCTTTGTCATAATGGGCTTTTGTACCTGAGCTGACGTCAGTCTCCCTGCATGGTCTTTGGTCTTTTCCATACCTTTGTGCTCTCTTCCCCAAAGTCAGTAATTAATCTTGTACACAAAGAAGGTGAAAATATTCTTGCAACAAGGTACATTTTGCTAAGCAGCCTAGCAATCAAATTATGAACTTACTAATAAAAATGTAGTCAAATTGCACTTTCCTGTTTCCAGCATGTGGCCATCAGTAAAGTTTTGGACTGTATTAGTTTCCCCTTCCAGGTTCTTGAGTAAAACCCACCTCTCCACATTTAAATTTTATGCTCGTAAAGCCTTACACTTATGTCAGTTCTCTGATTTACAATGTCTTAGTGGCCCTCTGTCTCCTGTCCTTTTGCACAGCTCTTTCCGGGCTTTTAGAGACCGTGCTGTGTCTGTCCTATACTCTTTTTGTTCGTGTTTGTGTGCCCGGGGTAAATCTCAGTGTCCTCAAAGGTTAGTGGGGCCATTACTGCTCTCTCTCCATGTCTTTCTTACAGCTTGCTGTTCTTCCTTCAGCAGCACTGGCTCCAGGTATGGCTGCTGAATAAACATGATTGATTTGCTTATAGTTTTGAGACTTTAAAATATTGACTTTTCCTAAACTATTAACTTTTCCCATGATCCCTTCTTTCTATTAGTACCACCGAAAATTACCATAATAAAGATTATACTTTTGTAAAATAATTAAAGGAGAGCTGGAAATAGAGACATGATTTCTGTATCCCTAATATTTATGTCAACAACAAAAGACAGCTGATTTATAATTATGATCTCTTTCATTTTAGTTTTCTTCTTAGTCTATCCAGAGACTAGATTTTATACCTCTATGATTCATAAATACATAGAGGCATTTAAAACTCCAAAAAAGTGCCTGGATCTATCGATCCTTAAAAGCATCATGGTGACAAATAGCAAGAACAGAGCATTTTCTCCTAATAGGCTAAGACTGTGCGTGTGCCCATTGAAATGCATACTTGAACTGTCTAATCCTTCTCCATTATCCATTAGCCCAGCACACAGATTCTGGGATGAAACTCAAAGTCAATGACTGTTTATCATCGTTAGCTCCTCCAGACAATGATTTACATGCAAGCCCAGATACCATTCACCACAGTTTCTGTAGCCCAACAGCAGCCAGGTTTCCCTGGAGCATTGTCAAGTCATCTCAGCATGAGGAAACCCATCCCAGGTTCCACACGTGGAGATCCTTGCACAACATCTCAGCAGATTGCACAGTCTTCATTTCTGAAGTCCCTCTGAAAGCATTACCTCTGTACAGGAAATAGCACTTGCAAATATACCCAGTCATATAGATACCACCTATTTCTTTTCTAAGAGCAGTAACTCTGTGATTAGAAACTGATTTGCAATTGTGAATGGGTCAGAAGTGGGAGAGCGATACCAGGCTTTGTAGTAATTTAGACAGTGGTTGCCAAAATGTCTTTGGCTCACTTTGTGAAAAAAAATTGGTTCTCTGGAGCTACATGGATGGTTTTCTGTGATAACTGAAAGACAAGACTATCCAGCAGATTAGAAAAGGACCTGGAAGATAAAGCTCTCAGTTCTAACTTTGGCAGTGCTGCCTATTCACTGGGCTGATCTTTGAAAAGTATTTGTTCTAATGTAAGGCATCATTTTCCTCTCTAAAATTACAAGAATGGCATAGTGCATAATTTTAAAATTTTTTCTTCAAAATACATTTTGATTACAAAATAAGTGACTGGGCTCTCATGAAATTTTAAAGATCCTCTTAAATAAAAGATTCTATAATCTTTTAGAATTATGTTTCCAGGTGTCCTAGAAATCAGCTTTCAACAACTGGAGAAGAATCTATATACTCTGTTTAAAAGCAAAAGAAAAACAAGCAAACCAAACTATTAACTTTTCCCATGATCCCTATATTTTAAAAATCTATGAATCTGTACTTTTATGCTATGTTTAGAAATTATGTAAGCAATGGTGTTCATTTTATTTCACATAATTTTTTTCTTCTTCTGGTTTGAAATTCTACATATGCAGAAGGATGATCTGCATTTTGCATATATTTACTCATATACACTCCAGGATACAGTTTATATACTCATCAGAGTAAAAAAAAAAATCCAAAGCCATGTAAAAAGTCTCAGCGAGGCAGCCTCCACACTGATCACTTCCCCCTTTCTAGTTCTTTCCACAGAGCTCCAGTGAGAGGCTTGTTGTAAAAACAAGATCTCAAGCTATGATTTCATTTATTTATATTCACAGGTAAATTAAATGTATTCACTTTCTTTAGGAACATGTGTGTCAAGCCCAAACTCAGATTTGTCCCTTGTTATAAAAATGTAGAATAGTACTTGGTAGGAGAGAAATTGCTAAGGGTACAAACTGAGAGGAGGGTTTAAGGAATCTTCTCAGATATTCTAGCAATACACTTCATTAAAAGTAGCATAGACTAACTATACTAAGGAGAATCTCCACAAAGTCCATATCCTATTTATATTATTTTATATTTATGTTGAAAGTACAGTATTTTTAAATGTTAAATTTGACACAGAAAATTATACATTTCCGGGGGTGACTTTAAACTTCATTTCCCTCTTTTTCTGCCTTTCTCAGTAAAGGAAAGAGGGTCCTAAGACAGCAAGACCAAAGGTGATCTCCAAGGCGCACACGCTGGTGGTCCCTGTCTCTAAATCCTGTCATTTGTTACCTCAATTTCCCCTGGGTGAACAGTCTGTGTAGAGACAGGGTTTATCTTCTTTACATTCAGATGGTTGCATTTCCTGCTTAAAATGTCAGCTGGATTGTCTCTGCACCCTGCCTCCCCCTAGCTCTTGGTCTCCCAAAGCTGTCTGCTGCCTCAGGCAAACTTAATGATGACAGGGCCGCAGAGCCAAAAAAGGAAAAGCACCTGTGGCCAGACGAAAGTTTAGTCCTGAAATAGATAGGCAATGGCCATCACCTGCCTGCTGTGTGCAAGTCCAATCAAGCCTATTCATCACAACTGTGTAGATAAGGGCTTTTTTCTCTCTTTTTTTTCCCCTTTCGTCGTCTTCTTCTTTTTTTTTTTTCTCTTTGTTGTTTTGTGTTAAGCTGAGTGTTTTAGAAATAAAACAGAATATTGCAAAGGAATCAGGCCCTCTGCCTGGGCCTGAGGAACTGATCTTTAGACACATTCCAAGGAAATGGTCATTCTGGAAAATACGGCTCACAGAAAAGGGCATTCTGGATAATGAACTTCAACTCCTTCTTTAAAACTTCTATTATGATGTTTTCTTTAGACTTCTTTAAAAAAATTATGACAGGGAAGCAAACGAAGGCTACCGACAGTTTAAGTGAAGACTACTCACACAGCAGGGACCATGTTAGCAGGGGCACTCTCTTATCCACACCATGTCACGGCTAGAAAACAAAGGGGAAAAAAAATCAGCCAAGTGTGAATACTATAAGAAATCATATGATTCCGTTATTTATATTTCTTCAAATTATTTTGTACCAAGAGTCAAATTCATGACTTGTATTTGTGAGGCAGGTACTGGAGCCACTGAGCTAAATCCCTGGTCTTTTTCTGCAATTCTTGATATGTTTGCTTCATGGGTCTTTTTGAAATACTTGCTGAACTATGATTCTCAAGTTTCCTATTTTTCCCAGTCTCCTGGGCTGGCTGTGTCTTCTTTCCTCTGGTCCTCTTTCATACTTGGCACTGATCCTAGGGCTGACCTTGAGAGATGTCATTTTGTCTACCACAAAGCTGTGAGTAACACATACATGTGGATGATCAGCCAAGCTGTTTCCCCAAAAAACATCCCTCTCCTTAGCTCTGCCCCAGCATGTGGGGGCCGTTAGTTGTCACGGTGCTGGCCAGTGAGACCAACCCAGACCCCTCCTGAGATGCCTCAGTGGACTTAGTCTTTCTGACATGAGTACTGTCACTCTTCCTTCTTCTTGTACAGTAAGGGACTATATGTGAAAACTCATAACAAAACAACTTTCTCATGAACAAGAGGTGGCCACAAGGAAGGAAAACCCTTGCTGAAAATGGAATAGCATACTGATAGGTGGGACTTTAATAAACTTAGGAAGTGATAAACTAAGAAAAATAATTTATCTCTTTAGTTCTGTTTTAAATATTATATTTAAATTTTTTTTTTGAGACAGGGTCTCGCTTTGTAGTTCAGGCTGGTCCTGAGCTCACTATGTAGCCCACACAAGCCTCGAGCTCAGCAATCCTCCTGTCTCTGCCTCCCGAGTGCTGGGATTACAGGCGTGAGCCACCACGCCCAGCACTATATTTAAATATTTTTAAATATAATATTTACAGAGTTAAATGTTTAGTTCAATAAACACATACATATTTCAACAAGAGTTTGGTATCTAACATAGAGGGAATGTTAATAAAATTGATTTTGTACAATTTTTCTACAAAGGATATCTCAAAGCATTCAAAAAGTTAAAAAGTTCTTTGAGCTACTTTTATTAACTCTAATTTTAAGAAATCAGAGGTGAACTGCAAGCAGCATGAATCTCCACCATTATCACTAGGAGCACCTATCACCCTTCCCTCCTACTCAACTGGAAATATAAATCCATAGCTTCTAAGAACTCTTGAATTAAAGAAAAAAAAGTAACCAAAATTATAAGCAATTTAACAATGAGTGGCCTCTTCCATGAAGGTTTCTCTTCTCCTTATCTATTTGTTCATACCTATATGAAAAGATATATCCTACTTATATTCAATGGGATATAATCTGTTATAATTGTCCCTGACTTTTGAACGCAAAACTGTTGGTCATGTGGGTATAACTCCATCACTTTTTAATACCACTTTCTGGCTGAGATAACCTTGACTCACTTTATACTTTTGTTGTACTTATGCTGGAATCTATTTCTTCACTAGAAGCCCTGTTTCCTTTTAAAATGATGGCAATTTAAATAGGGCAGTATAGATGCTTAAAAACACCCATTAGTAGAAAAAAGTCAAAATCCCAGACATATACCTATATGCACAAAGCAATGTATGTTCTACTTGCAGTGAAAAAAGATGCTGTTAATAATAGTTATTCTTTTAAATTTCTACTTTGTTTTTTTAATAAATATAGCAAAATCTGATGTGGTTTAAATCTCTAAATTTACTAAAATATTTCAAAATCTTTTTAAAGGAATGTGGGAAAAAGTTTTTTAGAAACTTAGTATAGTTCACATACTCTTTCAACACAATTTGAAAATCATATATTAAAAAAAACTAAAACTAAAAAAAATTTATAGTTAAAGAAAATTTTAGTAAGACAAGTGATACAAAAATCCCCAAATTGTGCTGGGCGTGGTGGCTCATGCCTGTAATCCCAGCACTTGGGAGGCAGAGGCAGGAGGATTGCTGAATTCGAGGCTTGCCTGAGCTACATAGTGAGCTCAGGGCCAGCCTGAACTACAAAAGCCAGACCCCAACTCAAAACAAAAAAACAAAAAAACCCCAAATAGTTCGCATGCATGCACTGAGATTTTTTTTTGTTCAAAACTGAAAAGGATGAAAAGTTAGCATACATTTAAAAACTCAATATTTTACTTAAAAAGACTTCTAAACCATGTGAAATATAGGCAAACTGAAAGATGCCTATACTGAGTAGATTATTCATAGAACTAGAAATACATGTAGATGTGAAACATTCAAAGTTGCTCAGCATCACTAGAATTCAAATAATACCAAAGAACACAAGCCAGTAAAAATACAAAGGTTCATAATCTTAAAAAGTGGCAAAAGTGGAAAGAAATGGCTATTCCTAAACGCTACTCAGGATACTCTGGTTTCTCATCAGATTGCCTCAATATTTTGCTTTTTAATACTATTGGTGAAAAATAAACTTGTACAGCCATTGTAACAAGGTATTTGAGTACTGTAAAATTAAATAGATGAATGAATTTCCTTTTGCTTATAAATTATGCTTCTCATTATTTAACCTTCGGCAGCATGAAGATATGTGGACAAAGAGACACAGAATGATGGTTACTGCACCATTGCGGTGATAACAAGAAAATTCATAGAGAACATATTCATTACCACAAACAGATATATCTGTACAATGTGTCCTAACTGTAATTTTGAAAAAAGTAGTGAATTCACATCAAAGATGAGAAAGGAATATCAGGATATGTTACTGAATGGCAAAATTAAGCTATAGAGAACATACGTGCTCAGATACCATTTTACGAATTCACAGAAAATAAAACTACACAATAAGCTATCTACACAATATTTAAATGGATAGGGGAAATGTGTATGCCAATGAACAAAAGCTTCTTTATGCTTAGGGATGTATCAGAAGTTATGATTAAAAATAATTTATAGTTCAATCTGTATTTAATTTTTTGCATATATTCAAGGAACACTTGTAAATGAAAAACTACATTTAAAATGTAAAATTAAAATCTTTCACTTAAGTTTTAAATTTTGAATACAAGTTGTTGTACAACCATAATTAACATGTATATTATAATCAAATAAATTAATGAGACCAAAAGTTTACCTTACCTGATAACTCATTTCACAAACATAACCACCTCCACATAGCTATGCACAACACATATATGTACATAGATGTGTATGCAACAGTTTGATTGAAATTACCGCTTAAATAATTATGGATATTTATTGGTATGTAATATTTATATTCCTAAAAAGTTGAACTTTGTTTTCTTCCTAGTTGAATCATATTTTAAATGCACTGAGTATAGTTACTCAGTAAAATATTCTCCAGAAGGTTATTTTGTAAAGTGATTACATATTCCATTAAAGACTTGATTTGGAATGTGGCTTTTCTACATCAACTTTGCTCAGTAGAAGATAGCCCTGAAGACAACTTTGCTCTATCTGTTTTTGAGATGGAATATAGTTACTTTACACAGATTATTTTTATTATATCCTTAGACTTTATTTTTTATAAGAAGCACTGTCAGAATAAAACCTTTTTATTTAAATATCAGAAAGCCTCCACAGATTTCTTTCTGGATGATCAAAATCTCTTTGGGAGACTGTATTGCAGGGCAATTGGTATATTAGTTTTCATATTTTAATTTTATTGCCAAATATTTAAATACATTAGATAAGTACCAATGCAAGCTAAAGGTCTTAAGAGTGTATTCAAGAGGATTATATTGGAGGCCTCAGAGTCACTTCCCGATCTGGAGGGATTTCCAAAGCTAAATGAATTTTTAGCAGATTTATGAGAAAATCTTTTGGAAATATTTTGTAAATTTACTTGTTATTCAGAAGATCTACTTTCTATAATAGTAGCCACTATGAAAATGAACTATTTTCATGGATGTAGTGCCATATAAAGAATGATAAATTTTAATTATAGATTTTATTGTTATTTAAAGGAGAAGAACCCCCAAAACATGAAATATCCTTTAAGGTAAAAGGTTACCAAATTTAATTTTCTTTATATTAAGGCCATTGGCTAGTAAAAGCCAAACTTGTGAGACCTTAATGATCTAAATCTAAATTTTATAACCTTGTCATAGTTCGAAGCAAGTCAAATATTGTATCATGAAGGTAATGCCAAGATTTGGCTTTAAAATCTAGTGTATTTTCCTAAAAGTATTCTGTTTTTCCTCAGTGAATTTTGTTCATAATTAAATACATGGCTCAAGCGCCAAACTTGAAAGAATTAGGAAAAATAGTCATACTCAGCTGAAATAAATATCTGTACCTATAAAACTATTTTCATAATCTAGCTATAATATTTATTAGTTTCTGAAAGAAAAAGGTGAAGAGGTAGAGTACTACAAAGAGAAAATGTTCAAACTTTAAATTTGACTAATCATATGACCAAGAAATATTTTTGAATATGCACTGTAAGCTGGCAAAAATGTTTTCATGTTTCATTTACTAATGGAAGACAGTAAGCATTTATTGTTTGTACCTGTACAGCAAAGCAAAAACTGATCCTGTTTTCCTATTTGTTTTCTTCATGGACAATGAATTAGCATACTTTAGTAATATTCTAAGAAGAATATACACACAGAAATTGGCATTAAAGTACAAAATGGAAGATTGAAATGGTTCTTCATCCCTTGCTCAAATGATAGAATAAGCAATCTAATATGTGGTTAGCCAGATGTAAAAGGGTTAACTGTGAAAACAGTAAGTAGGAAAAAGGCAATGTTTTTCTAAAAAGCTGAAAAGAAGGAATAGAGACCACGGAAAAACCTAAGAATAACCAACCAGTTTCCAAAAAGATGGCAAGAACATACATTGGAGAAAGGACAGTCTTTTCAACAAATGGTATTGGGAAAAAAATAAATGCCCACGGGCATAAAAGTGAAGCTAAAGTTTTAACCCCTTCACTCAGACTAATTAGACTTAAATGTAAGAACTGAAAATACGAAACTGCTAGAAGAAAACAGGAGAACTTCTTTGGCACATTTGAATGGGCAATGAGTATGAAATTTCCCCAAAGAAAAAACTACCAGACGATCTAGCAGTCCTACTACTGAGTATATATCAAAAGGAATGAAATCAGTGTGTTGAAGAGACTCATCCACTCCGGTGTTGATCACTGCATTATACCCAATACATGGAAATGGAAAGAACCTGACTGTCCCCCCACTGACCAACTGATAAAGAACACGGTCCATGTCGTGGTTGCTTAGAATTGCTTTTGCTATTCTAGGTTTCTTGTGGTTTGAGATGAATTTTTGTATTATTTTCTCTAGCTCTGTGAAGTATACTGTTGGAATTTCAATTGGAATTGCACTGAATCTATATAGTAGTTGTGGGAGTATAGCCATTTTGACGATGTTGGTTCTCCCGACCCAGGAACAAGGGATATCTTTCCACTTTCTGGTTTCCTTTTCTACCTCAGTTTTCAGAGTCCTATAGTTTTCAGAGTAGAGGTCTTTCACTTCCTTTGTTAGGTTGATTCCTAGATATTTCATTTTTCTGGGTGCTACTGT
>PVIC010002302.1:0-79150 GCA_004025085.1 Thryonomys swinderianus | reverse complement strand
TTTCTTTCTTTCTTTCTTTCTTTCTTTCTTTCTTTCTTTCTTTCTTTCTTTCTTTCTTTCTTTCTTTCTTTCTTTCTTTCTTTCTTTCTTTCTTTCTTTCTTTGTATGGAGCAAGATCCTTTCTGGAATAGAAATAGGCCAGAGAATTTATTTATGGTTAACTCTTACTCAGAAAGTTATAATAATGTTTTCAGGTTTTATGTTTGGCTTTGGGAAGTAAGTAAGGGTGTTTCTACCTTATGATTCGTCCTGGGAGAGAGGAACTCTATTTTCTATGGTTTGCCTCAGGGGTGAATGAGGGGTACTGGGCAGAAGGGCAGGAGATGGAAACAAGAAAACTGTCTGCAGCTGCTTTGAACATCTTCACTTTGGTGTATTCGCTGAACCCCTACAATGTATTCATAAATACCATCATTTGGGTCACGTTTACACACATGCTTTTCTTAGATCAGAATGTGCAATAAGTTAGTCTGGTCAACTACTTCTTTTTTAATGCCCAAGATGGTGTTAGTGTCAACTGGAGGAAAAGAGTGGCTCTGTACACCTGGATTCTCTGGTGTAATGAGACAGGAAGTAAAAGGCAGCTGCGGCACGCCAGTGCCCTATGCTGCTTTGGTCCAATCCAGAGGATTGAAGGCTGCTAGCTGCTTCCATTCCTTCATCCTACAGGTCAGGACATCTGGACCCGAGCTTACAGGGAAAGTCACAATCCCCTTTTGTCTAACTAAATGTAAGTGTTCTTCTTCCAAATATGCCTGTTGTCATGGTCTATCTTTTTTTGTATCTTCTACTCTTCTCAATAGTTCTAATTCTCTCCTCTCTCTGTCTCTCTCTCTCTCTCTCTCTCTCTCTCACTCATACACACAGAGAGACACAGACACACATTTGCAATAGCCCTTAACAATGCAAAAAGGATGAACAAGACAGGATAAAATGTTTCAAGGACAAAGATGACAGAAGACAATTACTGTTACAATCACCACACATAAGTGCCATTCATGCTGCATTGTTCCTTCAAATTAGTAGCTTCATCTAATCTCTTGAAAGCTTTTCTATCAATGTCAAATCAAAGCTAGAGGGTGGAGGGAAGAAAGTGCTTAGGAAGATGGCATTTTACATGTGGATTTATCTAAATGAAGTGCCGTTCTTCTTCCATCTGTCTTTGGAAGCCTTTATTCATAATGTGTCACAGTCTGCCCTATTGGTATTGGTTTTAACAGAATTCCCAGAGAAAGTTTTTCAGCAAATTTAGACACACAAAGTTGATGACTTTGGACTCCATGTTGTGTGGATGAAACTAGAGAACAGATTTCAGAGTTCAAAATCTGCCCTGAAAGCCTTGGTAATTTGGAATATTACCAGATTAGTGGTAGGTCCTAGATCACCTTTTGGGGAGAGTGTTTCACTCTCCTTTCTGCCTCTTCTGCCTCTCAACCTTATCAACTACAATAAGGAAGGCAGAATTAAACTGAGTGTATGGCATTTAGAACTCATGAGATAAATATTATTATTCCAATTTTACTATGAGAAAATCAAGTCTTCACAAATCTATTTTTTTTTTTTTTTGAGACAGGGTCTCGCTTTGTAGTTCAGGATGGCTCTGAGCTCACTATGTAGCCCAGGCAAGCCTTGAACTCAGCAAACCTCCTGCCTCTGCCTCTCGAGTGCTGGGATTACAGGCGTGAGCCACCACGCCCGGCACTGTGGTATGCGGTATTGATTGTTGGTGGGTGTGAGTCTCCACGCCCAGCATTGTATGTGGTTACCAGGGATCGAACTCAGGACCTTGCGCTTGCGAGGCAGGCGTTGGAACCACTGAACTAACCCTCCGGCCCAATCTATCTAATTTTTAAGAGCTTATTTCTGTTACATGAGCTGGCTTCCAAGTTTTCCACAAACTTGGAACTTCACACAAATCCACTTTTTCAAAATTTGTTTGTTTATACTCCAAAAGTATGCTCAAGCATGCCTTATGACACAGGCCTTCACATCAGAAACCTCATATACATGATTCTTAGTGCTGGATTAACTGACTGTATGAGAAAAAGGTAGCAATGCATCCCCTGTCCTCTTTGCCTAATTCTGAAGAATTCAGAGATTACAAGGGGGACATGTTCGAAATTTATTACCTTTTACAGCTATGCACTTATCTGGTATGTCAGTTATCCATTTATACCTAAACAAATTATCCCCTAACTCAGTGGCTATAAGTAATATGTGTTACCTACCTGCTTCTGTTGATGAGGAACCTGAGCATAGCTTCCCAAGGTTTGAGTCCTTCATAGGCTATAATCAATGTATTGGCCACAACTGTAGACATCACAGCCTTCACTGGGAATCCCGGTCCTTGAACACATTTGCCTATGTTTGAAGTATTCAGTTCCTCTATTTACTGGAGGTCTCTATTTGTTCCTGGCCAGGTTAGTCTATGGGTCTCTAAGTCTGTAGGACTCTGACAACATGGGGGCAGGGCTACATCAGTATAAGCAAGAAGGACCACAGAAAATGACTATGGTCCTATGTTGATTAACACCAACAACTTGGCTTTGGATGCATATTTGGTTTGAATGGGTGATTTCTAAAAAGTAAATATTGTATTTCTTAAATACTATTTTGCACTGTGTGGCCAATTTGGCTTCATCACCAGCCTGTTTTATACCTATTTATGTAAATGTTAATTACTTTTACTTTTTAAAAGAATAAGCGACTAGATTTTTTTCTACATTCCTTCCCAATATATTTTGCACCTGTGAATTAATTGTATTATGTGGAGTTTGTAAGACTGAAAATGTGAAAGCAGTTTCATGGCTGCTTTCTGGATTATATTAAAAATAATCCAGAGCACAAACATTTGGCTGAAAGTAACTTTGAAATTTAGAATCATTAAAGTAGAACGTTCTCCAGTCATGTGGAGGCATACTTCTAAAAGAAGCTGGCAACTCTGGCCTCTTACTTGTACTTCTTGGCCATCAGGACAGTGATTTGCTTAGACATAAACCTCCAGTATTACCATCTGGCATGCCCACCAGAGGCTCAAAGCCATGGGTCCACTCCTTATGGAGTAGATCTCCTAAAATTGTAAACCAAAATAACCCTTTTATCTTTATAAATTAGTTATTTGAAAAAACAAAATTAGTTATTTGAGGTATTTTGTTATAGTAACAGAAAGCTAATGCACTATCAATGTAAGCATTACATTGACAGTTTCATCAATGAACAAAACCCACCTGCTTCCTAAAAGAAACTAGCTATGGAAAAATACTGGATCTAAGTTCCAGGAAATGCTTCTATTGTTTCATTATTTTAGTTTCAGAAGGAATGTGTCTTGCCTGTAAAACTTATACTTTGCACCAGTTGAAAGCTTGAGAAGTTTTTTTCTAGCATATTTTAAAATCCTCAAAAAAATCTAGTGATTTTTAGACACATTTGTTAAAAACTTTAAAATGAAAAATTCCTGATTAGTAAAGAGAATATTTGATGACATCAGAGAAGACAGAATATTACTAGCCACACTGACAAAAACCTTTTAAAAATTAGCAGAGGGGATGGGTAAAAAAGCATGTCATGATTTAGTAGGATCAGCAGATACTGTTGATTCCTTGATTTCTCTTATCTGATATAATTTGCTGTCTCCCCATCTCCATTTATCCTATGGAATTTACTTCCTTTATCTGATACATTCCTAAAATAGTTGAAATGTCATCCTTTCAGCAGAGGTTAAAGCCTTCTTTCAATTCATTCCAGGCTTGCTATTTCTGATACTAACTCCTTCACATGCCCAGAGCTGAGCCCATGGTGAAGGATACCATTGTTTAGTAAATAAACTTTCAAATATTCTCTAGACTCTTCCTTATTCTGGAAAGAATTAACCTAAGATTAAAGATAATATCCATAAAACCCCTTAGATCAGCATGACTTTTATTAAAGTAGGCTTAGAAATATTAATCTTTAGATTTTACTTTTCTGTTATTATCAGGAAAGTATATGTTTCTAACAGTACTAATACTAATTTAAAATCTTCCGATCACATTTTCACTCCAAAGATAAATTAAAAAAAATAAGATCTTGAGAATTTATCTGAGTGCTCACTCAAGAGGGTGTTACTGAGCTGGCCTCTCTCCTGGGAAATGCCAGGCAAACCTCAAATGTGTGAAACAAGCACAATTTCAGTTACTCATGGATTAATAAAACACAATCTATAAGCAGGTAACTTTGGAAGTATATTTTAAACAGAAACAAAAACCACACACCTACTGGATTTTCCTCTCATTGGTAAGCATCACTGCATTTATTGCTAGTTACATGTTTTCAGCCAAAATGAGCAGAATACAATGCATAGCATGCCAGAAAACATTATTTGTATTTTAATACTGTCACAACTGCACTTTTTGCCTTTGCTACTTTTCTTGACTTTTATTTTCATTCTGTGCATAACAATTTGTTAATTAACATTTTAGATGAGAACGTCAAAAACAGGGAGATGACAGACTGCTACTATTCTTGGACTTTCTGACACTTTCCCTGCTGTAGAATGACAGTCACAGCTGCAAGTCATTGCAAGGAATCTGCCTGAAATTAGCATGAAGGTTGGTCACAAAGCTTTTATTTTTTGAAGTTGTTTCATTGTCCTGAGTAGTTCCCAACCAAAACAGAAACTACTCTAGGGAATGAGTCTGAGAATAAGGTTTTTTGTTTGTTTGTTTGTGTGTGTGTGTGTGTGTGTGTGTTCATGTTTTGCAGTGGTAGTGGGGCGTTTGCTGTTTTCTTTTTTGAGAGCCACAGAGCATGAGAAATGGAAAGACCTCAAATCAAACTATGTATATCTGAACGTATATATTGGTACTTTCACATACAATGCAAAAAATACAAAGATTTGTGGAAAACGGTGTCTGCTTCCAAGTGAGTTACAAAGTGGTGAAAGCCACAACCCCTAACTTTTGTGAAGGGTTAGTGTTTTGCACGCTGTTCAAACCAGCTGCATAAAACAGCCTCACTTGTGTTGTTTTTTGTTTTCTTTCTAAAAACTTGTTAGCAGTGTTTTTTTCCCAATTTTTATTTTTATTTTTTATTAGCACATGCTTGCAGTACATTGTGTTCACATTCCTCTTGGAAAGTTGTAACATGTACACACACATCTTAGTTCTTTTTCATCCTCTTCCCCTTCTCCTTTTCTGTATTCTATCTCTCTCCTGTTTGAAAAAGATTCATTTCACTATTTCTTATTATCTGTCTTTCATTTGAGTTATATAAGGAAAATTTTCAGATATGAGTTATAAGGAAAACTTTAATTATTAGGCAGTCACTGATGGTGAGCACTCAATTTTACAAATCAACTAACTCTTCAGGCCTAGTGACACTGACTGCTTGGGAGGCTAAGGCAGCAGGATCACAAGTTCAAGTCCAGCATAGGCAACTTAAGGAGATCCTGTCAGGAAAAATGCTGGGGGTAAAGGTGGGAGGGGGTGTGGCTCAGCACTGAAGTTACAAACATCTGGGACAAGGTGGGCAGGAGTGGTCTCTCAGTGGCAGATGTGAAGGAAACCAGAGTTAAAAGGTATAATCCATTCTGCCTTGTTCCTCCATGCTTTACATGCCTGTGTAGACAGTGGCATCAGATTTGCAGGGGTATGGCCCTTGGTCTGCAGATCCTGGGTGCATCTGGGGCCCAGTGCAATTCCGGACCAAGCCACAAAACTTGATGTAAACCTTTTCCCTTGACTGTAGATGCTGATTTCCTCCATTTCCTTTCCAAGGACAGGGCCTATTCGTGTTGCTCTCATGCTTCCTCTACATTGTATTTCTCATAAAATTGAGCAGAAGCTTCAAACATCCTTTAGAGGAGAATACTCCAAGGAGCCACAACATCAAAGCAAACTGGATCAAAAACCAAACCATTCAGGAAGTCTTCAGGTCTCCTCAGGAGAATGGACACTACTTAAAAACCCACTCCCTGCCTTCTGAACCAGTTCTTACACTGGTCTTCAGCATTTTGACTTCCTTGCCACGTTTCTCAGTGTCTTCTGGAATGTCTGCCTGTTAGTTCTGCTACTCTCTCTTTCCTTACAGACAAAGTCTTATTTCTACTCACTGTGTTCATTCTCTCATACAGTAGTTCCCTCAGTGAAGAACAGCTCTAATCATGGTGTCCAGTCTTTCTTAAATTTTTACTCTCCCATAAAGGTGATATTTTCTGTCTTCAGGGGCAATTCAAAAAATTTGAGAATGGAAGATGAGCTTCAACTGAGTACAATGGAAATCCATTCATACACACTGGCCTCAGACAGTTGTGAGTTTATGTATTCCAGTGATGTCACAAGGACATTGAAGCCATAGAAAACACAAGAGAAGGTAATACAGGAGACCTTTAATGGAGAGAGGTTGTGAAGTCTAATCTGTACCTAACTGGCAACCCAAATCTTGGGCATATTTCATAATGAAACTGTGCTGTGGTTTGAATCATAAATGTCCCTAAATGTGCAAGTGATCAAGGCTTGGTTCCTAGTTGATGGTGTAATTGGGAGAGAGTGGAAACTTGAGAACATAGGGCCTCAAGAAGAAGTAGGGTTTTAGAGGCATTGAAGGTCATATTAGGGAGCAGGACCCTTTCTCGTCTCTCTCTCTTTACCCTTTCAGTTGCCATGCGTTCAGCTGTTTTGGTCCACTAGGCATTTATTCACTGCAACATTTGGCCTCATCTCAAGCCCAAAGCAGTAGGGCCAACTTACCATGGACTGAAACCTCTGATACTGTGAGCCAAAACAAACCTCTCCTCTTTTAAGTTAATTTATCTCAAGCATTTTGCCATAGCGACTAAGATTTGACAACACAATCTGTGATTCATGTGCCAAAGGAAAGAGCAGTGATTGAAATAATTTAATTAAGAAATGGAAAACCAGAAAAATTGCCAGTTATTTAAAAGAATGCAATAGTAGTGCCTGAAGAATTTTGATATAGAAAGCACACCACAGGAATGAGTAGGAGAAAGTGCATATTTGATTGTATTTAGCGTTAGAATATGAGTCTTCTGAGTTAACTGAAATGTATGAATTTGGGAAAAAGAGTCAAATGGTTTTCTTGGTACTGGATTGGCAGGATGTGGCTAAAGTGAATTCCAGGAATCAAAAAATAGTGCCTAGGGCCAGGGATTTAGCTCAGTGGTTCCAGCATCTGCAAGGTCCCAAGTTCAATGCCCAGCAACCACATACCACAATGCCAGGCATAGTGTGTCCTGCCTGTAATCCCAGCACTCAGGAGGCAGAGGCAGGAGGATTGCTATGAATTCAAGGCTACCCTGGACTACATAATGAGTTCAGGGCCAGCCTGAACTACAAACAAGACCCTGTCTCAAAAAACAGAAAGAAAAAAAATAGTTCCTACTATATGCCTATCACAGTGATGGCATCAGAAAACAAGGTATACCATGAGATTGCACTGAGATTGTAATCTAGTTTATGAGAAGTGGGACAATTCAGCTACAAGAAGGAGGAAATTTTATTTCTGCCAAGGAGCTGCAATAGTGGGACTGGTCCTGTCATGACAAGGTCAGACAAGGAACATGATAAAACAGAAGCAATTGCTATCTGTATCAGAGTGTAGGAGGGATTGCACTCTGAGCCCCAGGTGAGGTAGCAGTATTATTTGACAGCCGAGAGACTGTCCTCGAAATACGAAATTTTGTGAGCTATTGGAACTTCTTTCTCTCCTTGATAAGAAATGGTGAAGTTGGGAAAGATATTTGGCTAGATATTTGGTGGAAAGGAGACTATAGTGCTTGATTTGTTCCACTCAGACCTGGAAAGACTAAAGGAAAGAGCCAATAGTACTTGGCACTCAGCAGACCTCAGATAGACATTGCATTTCTTTCCGACTTTACCTAATCCTATTAAAGATTTTCTTTAATGTTCACAGTAATTTAGGGAGGACACATCCAACAAGGCAGAACAGCTTTACTGGGGCATGTTAAAATATAACAACATATCTATTCAAAGGGAATGTGGTGGGGGAATGTAATGAGGGGAAAGAATAAATATGATTTGGAAAGAAAAAAATATAATGACATGATTGCTTCACGAGTTAGAAAAGTGTGGAGAGAAGGTAGACTTGCCTACATTGAATGCACTGTTGGATTTTTATGAGCTGAACCTGATTTTTAAGGCAGAAAAACAGCACAATTGCAGACATGAGAAACTGTAATCTGGCTCCTGTAAGTGATGGTCTCTCCATTCACTGCTAGGCTGGAAAGTCCTGGTGGCCTGAGCTGGAGCAGTGATTGGAGGAACAGATTACCTATCTCTCAGATTTGAAAGTAATAAAATCCCTGATGAGATACAAGAAAGGAAAAGAATGCCCTTGATGCTTCATTGTAAGACATGTTTCAATGTGGCTGATGAGGGTGATGATTTCAAAATCCTTGCAGAAAGAGTCTTGGAGGAATTTTCTTGAACACTCCATGGGAGAAGTCCATGTCCTTACATTTTAGCCCAGCTCCCAAGAAACTTTTCATGGTGCCTATTTCTTCTGCCACAATCCCCTGTACTAACAAGAGACCTTAAAGAAAAAGTAAGATAGATTTCAGTGTCGTGTGTGTGTGTGTGTGTGTGTGCGTGCGTGCACACGCTATCAGTGATTGATCTGGTGACCTTGGACTGGCGAGATGTGGAACCACTGGGGAAATCCCCGGTTCCCTCAGTGTTGTATTTTTTTAAAAAGTTTGATAGCAACCTTGTCTCAAACTTTATAGCCATCTGTATTTATCAAGAAAGTGTAATTCCCAGGAAGCATCTCCAGAACCATAAGGTTCTTTCCTGAGCTGGGTGCATCTCCATTTCACAGAATAATATTTTTCTGGGCTCTGTCTTCCTTTCTTTCCCATAGTATTCTTTCCTTTTCAGGATCTTTTGGAGTTTGGGTTCCAGGTTGAGAAGAGATGTGGTGGGTATCTGGGTCCTTCTCCTCTCTACTTGCCACTGTTCGTCTTTTTCCTTCACCTCTCTGGGCTGGTGACTTTCAGGGCTTTGGGTGCAGAGTGTGGACTTAAGGGGTTATTCTACTGTTTTCTCTTTCTCACAGGAGACACTTTGGCACTGATGGCTAATATGTTTGTGCTACGGGCAGGAAGAAGGGAAGAGGAGGGCTCCAGTGTTCTGCATGGTTCGCCTCATCTCCTTATTTTTCCTTTTTTTAAAAATTTTGATTTTGCTGGTACATTTTATATATATGTTATGGTCACATTCAACATTGAGGGTTTGTATCAATTCATGACACATCTCATTTCTCATTTTTTCCCATTTCCTGCCCTTCCTATAACTCCTCACACCCCATAAACATAAGCTTCGCTTCCTTTTTGTAACCATCCAATTTTTCTTTCCCTTCTTTACGAGCCCATACCCCCTCCTTTTCCTTTGAACATTGTTTTCCTATTTCACAATATTTATCATACAGTTTAAATGAGGACAGACGTTGGAGCTGGATTTAACGTGGCTGGCAGGTTGCTGAGAAGCACAGCGGCCCCTTGCCTGACCCTGCCTTTTCTTCAGAGAGCTGTTGTCATGTTCTGGTACCTTAGGTAAAGACTTCCGGCACATTTATTTCTTGTTCTCAAGGCAACCTATAACCACAGCAAGCCTTGGAATCTCTTTTCCCACTTCTGCCCCACAACCTTTTCCTTATTGTCTCCTCTCTCTCACTTCCTCAGGTTTATCTTCCAGCCTGCCACCTGTCATCCCAAGGTGTCCACCTGTGGCTCTACTGTGGCACCCACAGCCCCGCCCTCTGGCTGTCAGTCTCCTCCCTGATGTTATCATTTACCCAGGAAATCAAAACACCATGGATATGAACATAAAATTCTGTCATTTATTTGCACTACAAAACTTCAGAAAGAAAGAAAAAACAGTCACAACTCTTCTTTTATTAAAAAAAATTTTTTTTGGCACAATGTTTAAGCATTGTTGACCTTAAATCAGCCTGTTATTAACAACCAGGAAATACCTGACCTAAAGGTCTTCACTGCTATTATAAACTGTGAAAATTATAAAAATGGGGATGAAAAAAATAAAGTAATTACCCCTTCGTGTGTTAAAAAGTTAAGTTGAATGGCCTGTTGCCATGGAGATGATTTCCTGTTTACTGTGTTGGTCTTTCAGAGCGGCTCTGAAGACCAGTCACTCAGCTCATGGGAAAACAGCATTTACCTTCCCATCTTCCATTAATGTTTGGCATAGTGACTCAATGCAGCCTATAATTTACCAGTCTGTAAAATTCGGTAAATTGTATTTTCACATATATTAATGGTTTCACATTTGTATTTGTTTTATGAAATTACCACTATGGCCCAAAGCACTGTTTTGTATTGTGAGAGGTGGAAGGAAACCCCTGTTTTTAAAATATATTAACTACACCTTTCAAAACCCTGGTATTGTCTTTACTTTGCAGCAGACAGACTCCCACACCAAGGAATTTTCTCATCTCTTCATTGCTTTTAAGGAAGATTGTATGATTACCAATTGAATAATAACATTCACATTAACAGTAAGAACCCAACCAGCCCTTTCTGTCAACTATATATCAGTTCTTTGAAGGTTTTAACCTGAACTATCCCAGGATTCTAAAATAAACTGCTTGGTATACACTAATAACTAAAATTATTTGAAAACAGAGGAATTTTCTTCTCCTTTTTTTGCCTAAATATAAAAACAAAACCTAATACTAAGATACCTAATGACATTGGGAGATAGAATCGCAGATTTGAATAACAAAGTCTTTTGAAGAAACAAGATGTGTGGACTTGTTAGAAGTGCCAGGCACCATGGAAATATAAAGTGCGGAGATAAAAAGGAAAGGGAATTGTACCTTGCTCTCAAACATTTAGCTGAGAGCAAGGCAGCTGGAAGAAGTTGGGCCGAAAGCTTCAAAGCGTCATGTTATACAGTTGGCTCCCAGGCCCTGCTCTGGGATTTGCCCTGTTCGAGGCTCAGTCTCTTTCTTCAAGGACCTGCTGCACCTCTTAGGAAGGCCAAAGCCTTTTCCTGTCTACCCTCTGCTCTCCCACCATCCTCTTGGTGCCCAGCCCTCTCTGACCTTTTTCCTGACCAGTCCTTGTCTCCCCAAGTCCCTCACAGCTGCCCCTCGGTCACACCTGGGGCTGCTGGACACACCATCCTTGCAGGTACACGGTGTCAGCGACAGCCCGTGGCAGCTCTTGCTGTGTGCTCAAGCTTTGTCTCAAGTAATAATTTTCAGAGAGTGGTACAGTCTTCTCTCAATGTCCATAGAGCATGGACTCCAGGACACTACCAGGACATACAGATGCTCATATCCCCTTTATATATAAATTGTGTCATATTTGCACAATCTTTTGTATACTTTGAAAAACCATCTTCAGGTAACATAATATTTAATACAATGTAAATGCTATGTAAATAGGTGTTACACTGTTTAGGGAACCATAAAAAGAAAACATACATCTATACATGTTCAGCACAGACACAATTTTTTCCAAAATGTGGTTTATTCAATCCATAGATTTGGAGCCCACAGATAATGAAGACTGACTAAAGTTATCAATAAACACAGGCTCAATGGTAAAAACTGAAATGGTATATGGTTTTTAAAGTGCTGTTTTAGGATGCCCACCCTGGACTTAGGCATTGTGGTGGTCCTAAGGTGATATGTGGACTTGCTTAGATCTTCCTCTGGAGCCCTCAAAGCCCTGGAAGCATGATCCCTTTTTATTGACCTTGTAAACTCTCCCATTATATACCACAATAAACTCTTACAACATCTCTCACAGTATCTATCATGGATTCCCAAACCCAATATAAAGCAAGTATTACTGAAAAAGCAATGTCTATGATCTAAACAAGATGAAAAGTTATATTTCATATGCTGATATTCATTGTGTTGTAGTCATATTTCTTTCATTAGGCCTCTGTGTTTGAAAAGATCTTCTAGTGTGGGCAAAATGTTGTGAGATTTTTCTAGGGTTGGAAGGTGTATGAGATATTGCTTCCATAAGTCTGAAATCTTGTCTGAAAAATCCCACAGTAACTGACAAAATGGACTTCACTTTTGTTTCCAAAGGAACAATACAGAGTTCAAGCACCCACAAAAAAGCTATTTAATAAAATTTTTTTGTATTAGTAGTACAGTTGACCTTTGACATATATGTTGTGTTACATTTATCAGAGATGTTCCTAAAGATGCCTATAGTCTGCTATATACTTTATAGAGTGATATCCAATTCATTGTCAAATGCCAATCCTACCTCCTTTAATGTAAAATAGACTTACATTCTACCCTCATTACAAGTTGTGGAACAGAGGGCTTTCCAGTTTAACTGGGAGTACAGAAACTTGGTTTCTTTACTCTGTGAATGTTAGAAAAGAGAACAAAGGATACACAAGCCATACAGAATGACCTTTGAGGTCAAAGGTGGACATTCCATCATAGAAATAGGTACCAATATGGTCAGAATCATAATCAGTCTTATTCCAGAAGCACCAACTTTACTATTGATGCTGTAAGCTCCTGCCATGTTGCCAACTAAAGGAAGCCCCAGGAACTGAAATTAAATACCACCATTTTATACCTTACATCACACGATTGGTTTCCCTTCTATTTGTTTTGATTGTTGTCCTTGGCCTTGGTCTAAACTTTTGAGAAGTCTCTTAACAGTTTAATTCATCTGGCTTCAGTATGTCACATAAAAGGTTGAAAAGTAAAATCTCCTCCCTTCTAAAAAAGGAAGACACTGGGCAACTCTGTTATGTTGCTCTGCAAAATGAAGTTACACACTACATACTTCTTTGACATCGGCCATGCAGCAATAGGTGATTTTCACAAAAACAATATGGCCATCTCCAGAGAGACAGGTCACATAAGCAGTGATATTTCATAAAAGCTCATTTCCCAGACTCCAGTTGCTAAATTGTCAAACACTTCTACTTTAGAAAAAAAAGAAAAGATGACGAGTGCATGTGTGAGATTTTTATTTTCCTCTCTTATATTCAGGTTTGACATTAGTCATCCACTCTGCCTCGTGCAGAAACTCTGGGACAACCGTGGGATGCATTTAATATACCAGAGGCTGAGTTTAATCTGACATACAGAACTTTCTACTGGCGCAGTTTGGGACAGGTTCATCAAACATGAGGCATGTGTATGAGGACAGAGAACGGAAGGAATATGAACCCAGAAACTACCGGGGTGATAGCACTCAGATGAGACAGCTGCAGTTTGGTGGCACCTGGCGAAATGAAGCCTGCACTGATAGGCTGGACCATTTTGCTAGAGGAAAGTTACCCTTGTTATCATTCTTACCATTCACTCCTCCACGGAACTGAATACAGGAACCTATGAGGTCGATCTATAGGTACTCAAGCTTTCTCCCAGGGGATTCTGAGTGACTTCATCTCTGGCTCTCCTTTCCTCACCCAAGTGGCACAAGAAGACACTGCCCAGGAAAGATAAAAAAACAGACGATGCTCAACTGCTTATGAAGAGATAAAAAGACATCAGCCATATGATTTTAATGTGTAACATTTTATTTTAACCAATATAGTTAAGATATAATTTCAACATGATCAATATTTTTATTTTTTAAAAATTGACTTTATTGGTGCATTTTGTACATACATACATTGTGATCACATTCAACACTGAGAATTTTTGTCTGTACATGACACATCTTGATTCTCATTTTTCCCATTCCCCTGCCATTCCTATAACTCCTATCCCCTATGTACAGAAGCTTTGTTTCCATTTAACCATGACATTTTTTTCTTTCTGTTCTGTACTTTCTCCTACCTGCACTTTCCCTTTTGCTTTTGCATATTTTCTATTTCACAATATCTATCATATATTCTGGGCCTCATTTAAACCTTCACTTTCACACACTACACAAAAGATATGGCATTTACACATCTGTGTTTTATTTACTTCACTTAAGAGTATGTCCTCAAGTTATGTCCAATTCAATATAAATGACTCAAATTTATCATTCATTATGGCAGAGTAATACTCCATTTAATTTAAAAACTACAGTTTCTTTATCCAGTCTCTTGTTGATGGGCATTTGAGCTGTTTTCAAGATTTAGCTATTACAAATTGAGCTGCTATAAACATGAGTGAACATATGTCACTGTGACATGACACCTTGAATTCTCTTGTATATATCCCTAATAGCAGGGTCGAATGGGACCTTAATCCTAGCTTTTTGAGGAATCTCCATACTGATCTCCACAATGGTGGCACCAATCTACATTTCTACCAACAGTACAGAACGGTTTCTTTCTTCCCACAGCCTCACCAGTATTTGTTGTTGGTTAATTTTGCAATGGTAGCCATTTGTTGTGGAATAAGATGGAATCTTGGTATTACTTTCATCTGCATCTCTTGAATGATCGGCAATGTTTTTTAGTATATGTGCTGCCGAAGTGAGCACTGATCGGCAATGTTGAACATCTTTTCATATGTTTCTTAGCTACTTTTACTTCTTCATCTGAGAAATGTCTATTCATTTCAGATGCCCTTTTTTGGGTTATGTCTTTAAATTTGGTGAAGGATTGAATTTTTTAAAGTTCTTATATAAAGAACTTTCACTAACTCTAGATAGTAGTCCTTTGTCTGAGAAACAGCTGGCAAAAAACTTTTTCCAACTTGTGGGTTGTCTTTTGCCCTGCTGGTGGTTTCTTTTGCTGTGCAGAAGCCTTTTAATAGGATGAGATCCCATTTGTTGATTCCTTCTGCTAGTTCCCATGCTGCTGAGGTTTTGTTTATAAAGTCTTCCCCTAAGCCAGTGTCTCCAAGAGTCCTACCTAACCTGTTTTGCAGCAGATTTAGTGTTTCTGTTTTAATATTTAGATCTTGAATCCACTTTGATTTTAGTTTAGTTCATAGTGAAAGAAATAGATATAGCTGTAATCTTTGGCAGGTTGAAACCCAGTTTTTCCAGCACCATTTGTTAAAGAGGCTACCTTTTCTCCATTGAGGATATTTGGCTCCTTTGTCAAAGATGAGGTAACCTAGTTCTGCATCTTTTAATCTGTTCCACTGATCCTTGGAATTGTTTCTTTGCCAATCCCATTTTGTTTTTTATCACACTGGCTCTGTAGTACAGTTTCAAGTTGGGCATTGTGATACCCCCTGCCATGTTCTTGTTGCCTAGAATTGCTTTTACTATTCTAGGTCTTTTGGGGTTCTAAATGAATTCTTGGATTATTTTCTCTAGCTCTATACAATATGCTGTTGGGATTTCAATCAGGATTTCATAGAATCTATATAGTGCTTTTGGTAATATTATACAGGAAAGCAAGGCCTAACTCCCAACCTGAAACATGAATTTATCTTCTCTAAAAATTGAAGAATGAATTTTAGGAATGATGGGGGTTTAAGTAGGAAAATTTTATTAAGAAAGAAAGCTTCTGCAACCAGTAACACTACAAGTATAGTAGCTTAGGTAACATTGATACAATGAGAAACCACACAAAATAGAAAAAAGCCATGATCAACCAATAAGATTACAACAGGTATAATTGCTCAGGTAACATTGATTAAATGGGGATCCAATGAGAAATTAAGGCAGTAACAATGGTACAGGAATTTTTGACTTAGACTCTTTTTTAGGGAGGTGGGTCAAAGTCTTAGCCCTCCACCCCAGGAGCTTGGCACCTATTTTAGAATATCAAATGCTGCTGCTTATCTTAGGGAGGCTGGTGCTCTCTTTAGAATATCTGGCAGATGCGTATTTGGAAAATCAATCATGACTGTTTATCCTACATGGGTGGGATAGCTTTTTTTCCTTTGGCAATGCTAACCTCCATATTGGCTTCTTTGTTCACGTCCGAGGGCCAGTCCTATGTATCTGCCTACTACATGTGTAGCTAAGTTTCCTACTTATAATAATACGCTAATTTTGACAATATGGGTTGTTCCTATCAGGAATAAGGGATATCTTTCCATTGTTTGATATCCTTGTCAATCTCCCTTTTAAGAGTGCTATAGCTTTCAAAGTAGAGGTCTTTCACCACTTTTGTTAGGCTGATTCCTAGATACTTCATTTATTTTGGATGATGTTGTGAAAGAAATTGATTCCTTGATTTTTCTTTCAGTAACTCTGTTATTCATGTAAACAATGGCTATTGATTTTTGAACATTGACCTTGTATCCAGGTATGCTAATAAATCTATCAATTAAGTCTAGCAATCTTTTGGCTGAGTTTTTAGGATTTTCTATATGGAGTACCATGTCATCAGCAAATAATGATAGTGTAACTTCTTCAGTATTCCTTTTGTTCTTTATTGTTTTTATTTTTTCTCCTGTCTAATCACTGTGGTTAGTTTCCAGAACTATACTAAACAGGAGTGGTGACAGTGGACATCCTTGTCTTGTTCCATGATCTTAGCATGAGAAGTTCCAGTTTTTGACTATTAACATGATGCTAGCTGTTGGTTTCTCATAAATAGCTTTTGTCAGGTTGAGATAAAGACCATCTATTCAAATTTTCTATTGGGCTTTAGTCATAAATGGGTATTGGATTTTGTTGAACATTGTCTACATCTGTTGACATGATCATGTAGTCTTTTGTCATTGACTCTGTTAATATAGTATATTACATATAGTGATTTACATATATTTTACCATCCTTGCATCACTGGGATGACTCCAACTTGGTGATCCTCTGTATTTTGTTTGCCAGTATATTTCTACAGATTTTTGAATCAATACTCTTTATGGAGATTGGCCTGTAGTTCTTTTTTGGTTGGTTCTTTCTCTGCTTTTGGAATCAATGTAATAGCTTCCAGGAATGAATGTGGGAGTAGTGCTTCCCTTTCAATTTCATTGAAGAGTTTGTGAAGTAGTGGCATTAATTCTTCTCTAAAAGTATTGTAGAATCAGCACTAAAGCCATCAGGACCCAGACTTTTTTGTCAGTAGGTTTTTAATTAAATTTTCAGTTTCACATATTGATATTGGGGTATTTAGCATTTTTATATCTCCATTGTGCAACTTTGAAAATTCATATGTCTAGAAATCTATCCATCTTCTGGGTTTTCTACCTTATTGGAGCACATGTACTCAAAGTAGGTGTTTAATATCATCTGCATTTCTACAGGATCTGTGGTGATTTCCCCTTTTTTATTCCTCATAGCATGGATTTGAGCCTTTTCCTTCTTTTGTTTGATAAGGTTGGGTAAGAGTTTCTCAATTTTCTTTATTCTTTCAAAGAACCAACTCTTCGATTCATTGATTTTTTTGTATCATTCCTTTAGTCTGCATTCTATTAATATCTGCTCTAATCCTTTATAATTTCCTCCTTTGTATGAGCTTTGCATTTTTCTTGCTTCTTTGCTTCTTTCTTGCTTTTCTTGCTTTTTCTTGCTTCTTGGTTCAGCATTTGGTTGTTTACTTGAGTTTGCTCTGTTTTCCTAGTATGGGCATTCACTGCTATGAATTTCCCTTGTAGAACTGCTTTCATTGTTTCCCATAAATTCCTGAATCTTGTACTGGCATCTTCATTTAATTGCAGAAACTGTTTAATTTCTTCTGTGACCCATTGGTTGTTCAGCATAGTGGTGTTCAATTTCCACGTGACTGTGAGGATCTTAGAAATTCTCTTGCTATTCAGCTCCAATTCCAAGGCTCTATGGTCTGACACTACACAGAAGATAACTTCAATTCCCTTGCATTTACTTAAATATGCTTTATGAACTAGCATGTGGTCTGTTTTGGAGACAGACTCATGAGCAGCTGAGAATGCATATTCTGACTTTATGGGGTGAAATACTCTGTAGATATCTAGTAAGTCCATTTGTTCCAAAGTTTGGTTCAGTTCAAGTATTTCATTATTGATCTTTTGTGCAGTTGATTATTCTATTTGTAACAGTGAGGTACTAAAGTCTACTACTACTATTGTATTAGTACTCATCTGGCTCTTCCTGTCCATAATATTTGTTTTATATAGTTGGGTACACTAGAATTTGGTACTTAAATATTTATGAATATCATCTCTCCCTCTTGGATTGTTCCATATATGAGGATGTACTGCCCTTCTTTGTCTCTCTTAATTAATTGTGGTTTGAAGTCTAGTTTGTCTGCAAATAAGATAGCCACTCCTGCTTTTTTGTGGTTTCCTGTCACATAGAGAATTTTTTTCTCTCCTTTTACTTTCAGTCTATGGATTTCTTTATGAATTAGGTATGTTTCTTTTATACAACATATTGTTGGATCTTGCTTCTTAATCCATTCTTCCAGTTTATGTCTTTTATCTTGCACATTGAGGCCACTGACATTAATGGTTATTATTGATTTAGCCCTGTCAGGATATTTTCCTATTCTTGGCTCTTTCATTCTTTGCTTTTTCCCCTTTCAATTCAATTTCTTGCCTTGCCTGATGAGTTCACTCTGCTGGGTCCCATAGGATTGTGACACTCATTATCTTTCTCTAGAATATTGTTTGGAGATTTCTTTAGCATAGGTATGGTATTCTTGAAGTTCAAGTGTTCTTTGTCATGGAAGTAACTAATTTCCCTGGTGTTTTTGAAGGATAGTTTTGTAAGATATCTCAGCCTAGGTTGGAGGTTGTTTGCTTTTAGGGCTTGAAATACTTCACTCCAGGCTCTGCCTGACTTGAGTATTTGTGTTGAAAAGTCTGCTGTGACTCTGATGGGCTTTCCTTTGTAAACTATTTTTTCCTTTAACTGCTTTCAATATTTTGCTCTTCTGTTGGGTTTCTGGAATCTTGATAATTATATTGCTAGGTGTAGAATTTTTAGATCATGGTTAGGCTATTTGGAATCCTATATGCTTCACTTATCTGTCAATTTCTTTTCCTTTTCCTATGAAGTTTCCTGTCAGTACATTTGTGAAGCATTTTTTGTTTTGTTTTAAAGACAGGGTACCACTTTGTAGTTTAGGCTGACCATGAGCTCATTATGTAGCCCAGGCAAGCCTCAAATTCACACAGCAATCCTCCTGCCTCTGCCTCACAAATGATGGGTTTACAGGCATGAGCTACCATGCCCAACATTATGGTATGTGGTACTGATTGCTGGTGGGCATGAGTCACCACACCGGGTATTGTTGTATGTGGTTACTGGGATCGAACCAGGGATCTTGCACTTGCTAGGCAGGTGCTGGAACCACTGAGCTAAATCTCTAGCCCTGTGAATTTTTTTTTAATACTTTTGCACTTTCTCCTGTTTTCTCACTGACTCCAGTCAGTCTTATGTTATTCTTTTTTGCATCATTTGCCAGCTGCTGGATTGACTTCTTGTGTTCCCTTGCTATTTTCCATAAATTATCCTTTTTCTGTTCACTGCCTGCTCTCATATCTTCTATGTCTGATATTGGGTTTTTGCATTCATTCGTCTTAGTTTGCAAACTTTCATTGGAGTTTTTAATCTCCTGGAAATCTGTTTGGAGCTGTTTATCAGATTCCATTCTTTTTATAACCTGAGATTCTAACATGTTCTTGATCTCTTCTTTAGTATTATCAATCATTCCTTTTGCTGTGGACACTATCTGTTTTTATCCCAGAAATTATTTCTGATTTCATTTTTACTAGATCCTCTTTTGTTATCAGCTCAGAAAATCTGGTGATTGAATTTCAGTTTGTTCTATTTCCCTTTTCTTTGGATTCCCCTATGGCGATGATCTTTGTATATTGTTTTTGAATATTTTCTCATTTCTAGTTTTTGTTGTTGCTGATGTTTTGTTTTAATTCCTGGCTTTCTGTCTGGGCAATGTTTATTACATGTCTCTTTCTTCCTAATATTTAGAACACTTAGAAGACAGTTACTTCCTGGGTTGTCCTCCTTGGATCTGTAGTGGTTCTTAAGCAATCTCAGTTCTGGCACACCATGAAAGCTACTTAAAAAGAACAATCATTGGGCCAGGGATTTAACTCAAGTGGTACTGCACCTACTTTGGAAGCACAAAGGCCAGAGGTTGATCCTCAGTACCGCCAAAAAAAAAAAAAAAAGAACAATTATATCACCTTGGTTGAAAAAATACAGTCAGTATCTTCAACAGTATTAAAAACTTAACAGGAAATGGCAAATTGTGGCAATCACTGTTCTGATCCCTTTAGAGTTAGATCTGTGAGTTAGATCTGTGACCATATGCCAAAATTTAGAACTACCCAGAAATATATTTATAACACACAGGTCCTTCAATATAACAGTGTCACCCTTTGGGAATAAAGGGAGTGTGTGGAGGATGAAGAGACAGGAGTGAATGATATTAGAAATAAGGTTAGAGGGCATATAAAGATCACACAAACCTCAGGAGGCTCATAGAGGCTGAAGGATAAAAAAAGCAGAAGAGACAAATAGAAAACAGAACAGACCAACAATAGCAGGACCTCTAGAAACTATATTTACCCTCCCATAATAGTACAGAAGAAAGAGAGAGTAGGAAGGATGGAAACACATAAATTTCAGGCCAAGGAACTGATATTAACCAGAGGAAAAGAGAGGATGAAAGGATAAAAGAAGAATAGAGGTACTTAGCAGCAATAGGCTAACAGGAGACTATTTTCCCTCTCCTGTAAAAATAAGAGCAGTTGAGAGATGAAAAAAAAAAAAAAAGAAAAGCAGAATTTGACAGATCAATCTACAAGAAAGTAGAGAAATGAATAAAAGAGAAGTCAGAAAAAAGAAAGACAAAGAGCAACAACAGCAACATAAAGAAAAGCCAAAAATAGTACCAAAAGGGCCCTTCAAGTCAGGGATCTGCTGTCTTTTGTAGACATGCAGTAGCATGCAGACTGGAGTTAACTATCACAAGGAGACAGCAGTAGTCCACTAGGATTCAGTCTGGGTTCTGGTTATAATGCCTGAATTTAACTCAATGGACTCCTTCAGGGTTGGAATCTGCGAGAGTCCAGGGTCCTGTAGATAGGCCTGACTCCACATACTTACCAATGGCTATAGTCCACAGGTTTTCTTCACTCTCCCAGTGCATGCTATTTTGATGTGATGGACAGGACAGAGTCACACACCAAAGACCTCTGCCTAAGAACCAGGGCAGTGGCTGCACCTACTCAGTGCATGCAGACATGTAGATGTAGTCTCTGAGGTTTCCCCCTTGCGTGCTGATCCCACAAGGGTCAGGGCCCTAGGGTTGTGTAAAGATGGGTCAGATTAGCCTGCTAAAAGCCTTCCAGCACAGCCACCACACACACTCAGGATGTCACAGTCTATGTTTTTGAAAAACTAAGATAGTTTACTTTCTTGTCTTTCATACAAACCTATCAAATCCCACATGTGTCTTGAACTTTAGAAAGCAGATCCCAGTTTGAGCTGGCCACATCTCCAATGTTCAAAATTCACACTCAGAAGTCACTGCCTATTGGATAATAGCAACACATGTCTTCCTCCTAGCCAATGAACACTGCCTTTAGGAGTTTGGCCAGATTTTCATTCTCAAGGCTGACTTTTGAGGGCCACAAGAACCCACCTGCCCTCCAATCAGCTCCAAGAACTCTTGGGTTGCTAGATGGTTTTGCATGCATTTCTTAGCTTCACCTGTAGGGGCAGTACTGAAAGATGTCTTGTGAGCCCCCTAGTGACTGCTGTCAGAATGCAAAGAACTGCAGAAAAGGAACTTTATCACAGCCCAAAGCAGTTTGTTTTTGTTTCTGATATTTCCCCTGTACTGGGGAGTAAACCCAAAGGCACGCTACCATTGAACTAAGTCTCTAGACTTTTTAATTTCCTTAGTTTGAGACCGGGTCTTGTTAATTTGCTTAAAAGGGACTTGAACTTTCAATCTTCTTATCCCAGCCTCCCTAAGTATTGGGAGTACAGTTTTAAGGAATTATTTATAGCCATTGCTTATAGCAGGATACAAGACCATAAATTTGTTTTTTAGTAAGCTCTACTCCATGGAATTTCTTTAGAGGTTTTGCAGTACAAGCCCATTATCCCTTTGTGTCACTGGTAGAATGTAACTGGCCAGGAAGTTACTAAGCAGTGTGTGTCCCGCTGCCCCTCAGAGGCCTATCTATTCCCTTTTTCTCAGCCTATATAGGAGCCCAGCATTAGTCCAGTGCCAACCTCTCCTCACAGAACTCAGAAGCCTCAGGGGCTGGCTGAGTCCAGGACTAGGGGCAAAGGTGGTTGGTCTTGGAATATTGCATGGCTGAGATGGTGGGACTGACCCATTCAGTGCCTGCAGTTCCCTTGACCAAGGCAATGGGGTGGGGGGGGGGTGTCAAGTAGATTCTAGAGGAAGTTTGATCCTTCCATGCAAGACTTTTCCTCTCTCTAAAGAATGAACACAGGGTGAGAGTAATTTTTTTTTCTCTTTCTTGACATTGTGGTACAAGGGTATGAAATCAGAAACTACTGTAGCTATTTCTGCTACCAAGAGAAAAGCTGCATGTGATGAAAGCAACATGTAGGCTAGGGAATGTGAGGAAATGTGAGGAAATAGAGTTAAAACTGGTGGGTGAAACTGAACTCTGTGAACTACCTGTCTGTACATTGAATTATGTAGTCAACAAAACTATTGTTTAAGCCACCTGGAGAGGTAGTTGTGCTTTGCATGGGAGTCTTTCTAACCAACACAGGTCTCCACACAGATAGGATTCCTGGAATATTCCTGTGCCATCTACCACTACTGCTGCACAGTTAACAGTCACTGGATTCAGATGAGCAAATGAAACTTCTCCCAATCTATCCATCTGTTTGTCTGTGTCTCTATCTTTGCTATGACTAATATCCTGTCCCCTGAACTTAATATTCATACGTTGAGTATATGACAAACGGGACAGCCAATTATAGATAAAACAGAGTATCTGCTTACTTCTCCTAGGAAGGAAACATAAGCTCAATCTGACATTAAATTAGAAATATTCTTTAAAGACAGAAAGATACCAACACCCTACAGACTGAGATTTCTATTAGAAATAAAAGAACATGGCAACCACCTTTGGGAACTTTTCCATTTAAAGGGCTTTCTCCCTTCCTTGATGTAGGTGATGTTGCAGGTGTATTCTGCTGATGTTACCTTAGTGGGGCCTGGTAGGAAGATGATGGGACAAAGGCACACTCTGTTTCAACCTACTCCAGGGACACAACCTTCTTTCCCCCCACAGCAGCTTCTGTCTGTGATAAGAGAGGCAGACACAGTGGCTCAGTCCAGACTTCCTCATGAGGTAGACCATTCTTGGTCCTGATCTTGTGAAAATCAGTTGTGTTTTTCTATAATAATACATTTGGACTAATAAAAATTGGGTCTACACTGGCATCTTCATTTCTTGTTGGTTTCTTTTTCACCTGTCCTATGAAGATTTCTATATGCATCGCCATGATTTGAAAGAGCCCTGGTCTAACCTCATCTTCTCGTTCTGACTGCAGCTTGTCCTCCTGCATTTTGCATGACCATCTAAACCATTGAATACGGGTCTGCACCAGTCTACACTACCTCTCACCTCTTCATCTGTCATACAGAGAAATTCCTATTACACACAATTCAAAGAAAGCCTCTCATCTTGGCCCATATTGGCTCTTTCTGAAATTTCAGTTTAGCCAAATCTCTAACATTTGGCATCTTTCTTTCTCAGCAGATTTCCTAATGACAGACAGTTATATCACAGGGACTGTAGGAAACACGTACACATTATAGGCCACACTCCCTGCCTTGGAATCATTACTCTGTCACTTAACAGCAGAATAGTCTTGGGAAAATTAACCCAGTTAGTTTCCTTACTTAACTAACAGGGATAATTACGCTGACATCCTGAAAACCAAGGTTGTTGAAACATATAAAGCATTGAAAATATTGATAGCATTAAATATAATAATTTGTTATTCAATAAAAGCTCAACAAATGTGCCTATTATGAAAGTGAAGTATTAAAGAATTTTAAATGTTACTACTTGTGATAAGATCTTAATAAATAGTAACTGTTAATGTATTGCTATTTCTACTGTCATAGTTATATCAAATCTCTAGGCCACCTTTGTTAGTGGTGGCTGGAAGATTTGGAAAGGAAACAGAATGGATTTATGACACACATATGTGGACTTATATGCAGTCCTGACTCCTTCCAAGTATGTGCTATCTGTCATATATCTACCATTTTTTTTGGAGACAGGGTCCCGCTTTGTAGTTCAGGCTAGCTCTGAGCTCACTATGTAGCCCAGGCAAGCCTCGAACTCAGCAATCCTCCTGTCTCTGCCTCCCAAATGCTGGGATTACAGGCGTGAGCCACCACGCCCAGCATCATATATCTACCTTTTTATCAGTTCTTTTTTGCAGAGAATGAGTGAAGAACATTTACCTGGAAGAGTTTTGGTGAAGAGGAGTAATACATTAAAACACATGGCATTTGGTAGGTGTCCAAAGTTCATTTCAACCTTACTGGGGAGCCCTTCTGAAGAATGGTCCTCTAGGGGAGGATACTGCAATACTGACTAAGGTGTAGTTATCAACTGATTTTATTTATCAGGAGAAATGCTAGATATCAACACATTAATGGTGACAACTATACAAATGTTAATTTGGTAGACTTTTCATCACAATGGACAAATATTTCTAAAATGTCTACATCGCCCCTGACATTGTGACAATGGAAACCTCTGTAAAAAGACACATACACAAGTAGACACAGATAGTCCAACAATCAGCTGAAGATGTGTGATGCCAAATACAAATGATTATGACAGGATGAAGACAAGGTTGAACAAGAGCAAACTGATGCAATTTAGTCATTAGTCACATTTTCCCACTCAGAGATATTGACCAGTTATCTGGTTACTACAGGCAAATCCCTAGCACTGCCATGAAGTATACGCAGTGTGTTGGGTGCAATCCAACGTTTTCATTTTTGCTTTGGGATCATCTGTGCTTTGGCAGATTTTTTGAACATTCACTCTGTCTTCTCTAGAGCTGCAAAATTCATATCTCTTAGGCATCACCTCAAAAAAAAAAAGATGAGGTAATGAATCACACTTATCTTCTCTGGACAAGAGTTTAAAAAGCACTGTAGGGAAATTTGTGCTAGCTTAAAGACCAACTATATGCTAAAGAGTTCAAATAGGTTTATGCTACATTTCAAAGTTTTAGAACATGTTAAGAACTTTGTTTTTAGAACTTAAGTCTTTGCAAAGCTATGTATGTTATAAAGCAATTCATTATTATTAAGAAGAAAACAGCTTTTCCTTAAGAGTTGCAAATATTTTCCAGCACAAAGTGAACAAATATAAACATTGAAATGTGGAACTAAAACTGAGCCCTTACCTTTGAGAAAAGAGATATCAGAATTGGATTGGACAGAGCAAATAATACTATAGTGGGTTTTTAAAAAATTCACTGGGGGGCTTCATAATTTTTTCTTTCAAGATATTTTTGAGACATCTTCGTATTTTAAGAGCACTTTATCACACAAGACAAGAATGGATGAGATATGTTTTGCTTTCCTGGAATAGTCTGTGAATTGACAGTGAGGGATAAGCTGACCCAGTGGTATTTGGGGCTAGACAAATGTTTCTATTGTTTTTTCCCAGTGTTTGGGTTTTTATAAACCAAAAACATATTTTGCCCTAAGTGCTTTCCCGCTGGATTTTAACAAGTCACATGTATTTGGAGGGAAATTGAATCCATATGTGTTTAATCTACTTAAATCATTAACGTGTTGTTTTGTAAGGTTATTTAGATGACTGAGAAACCTTCTAATCATCTTCAAAACTCTGTTTTACACCACATGAGTCCACAGTCAATACAAAGGTCACATTTGCCCCAGCCCCTAAGGTTGCCCTTACTGTAAGTTCACAAAACACGATTCTTGAGACCATTCCAATTTAATGAGTCGATACCACAGGATTTCCCAATTTCAAGAAAGGAAATAAGCTTATAAAAATGCTACAAAGAAGAGAAGAAAGAAAGATAAAGAGAGAAGGAAGGAGGGAGAAAGAGAAGAAAGACTACAAAGGTCCTTTATACATCCTTCAGTATTGGAATGAAATAATAATAGATGAATTCAGAAAGAAAATATACACCATACACACAGAATAGAAATATAGTGGGTAATTTGAGATAATTCAAATATAATGCTTGAGATGATCAGAAATACTGAAGGATAGAGAAAATAATTTTACGCACAGGGCCACATAGTGGATCATATACCTCAAAGGCTCATTTTCACAGGTTCTTGGAGTGAACTTTAGACATTCTAAGGATAAGGGTGTGAAAGTCTAGGAAGAAAACAGTAACACACTGATGGTACATCAGAGAACTGAGGCACGCAGGAAAAATGTACAGAACTTCCTATTGAGGCTTCTGCTGGGCAGAGAAAAACAGAAAATCCTTACCTTGAACAAGTAAAACAAGGGCTCAGGAGAAAGCTCCTACTTTGAATATCCCAGTTCCACTGTTTCTTTGAGTTGAGACTAATCCCATTACAACTCTAACTTCCATAGCAAATTAAAATCAAACCTAATGATTGGAGACTATACACTTTCAGAATTGTGTTGTAAAAACATTGTAAAACATACCAAGTTTAATTACAAAACAAAAAAAAGCATGGATGGAATTTTGACTCCTGATTAGTGCTGACAACCCCTCAGGATATCCTAGGGTCTTTCTCTGTGAACAGATGCTGTAGCTCTGGACAAGATATATATAGAGTGGGACTGGAGAGGGAATGGCTGTCAGCCAGAGTAACTGAAAAATATTGAGCAGAACCTAGAGTGGTCTCTGGTTTTCACACATCTGCATTATCTGCAAGAAATCTGATTATCTGCAAGAAATTTAATGTTAAATGTATGTGAATGAATGGTAGGTAAGGAGTTAACATATATGTACATGCACACATTACTTTGTTGTCATTTCCTGATCACATCAGAAAGCACATTTAACTCACTGCATCCTGGTGTAGCATGCCATTGTGTGCTAACGTAACATTTTCACTCTCCTCAACACAAAGGAAAGGGAGCAGGTCCTAACATCTGGTGGATGATGACCACATGCCAGGCTTGGACCAGCCATTCTATGTAGAGTGAGCTTTAAAAGCAATCCTGTGTGGGAAGGAAAAACCAACAGATTGAATATCTTCTCCACTGAGGATTAGACATGAATTAGTTACATCACTTAATCCACAAAAAAAGCCAGGAATGTTGTTTTGAAACTTGCCTTTTTCACTGTCGAAAATATTACAAAGACTATCATAATGACCATGTAAAATGTTCTACAATTTTTCAGTAGTAGCATGGTACTACACTGAATGAGTATGTAAAAATTCACTTAATCTTCCCTTATTGTTGAGCATTAATGAATTTTTTCATGGTTTGCTATTGTATACAGTGCAAAGGTAAACTGTCTTTTAAGTACTAAGCAAATTTTTCTATTATAATTTTATTTTTGACTCATGCATTACATTCTCTTCTGATGAATGGAATTAATTTATATTCCCTGCTCAGAGTTTAAACTTTTATAAATCTATGATCTTCTTTGGTTTATGATTATAATCACTTCCTCATTATGATACATTACTTATTACTATGTTGTTACTGCATTATTATTACATACATTTTAATTTGTGGTCTCTGTCTCTAATTGTCAGAAATGTGTAGAATTCATTGGTTTTTTTGTTTTGTTTTTTCACTGGCGCTAGGGCTCAAGACCAGGGTCTTGTGCATACTAAGCACAGTCTCTGTCATTCAGCTACATTTCAGGTCATGGTTTATGTCTACATGTCCTCCAGGAGCCCCATGTGCTGAGAGGTAGGGCTTTTGGAAGGGGGTTGGATCATGGGGTAGGTACACCTGAAGGCAGTGGTAAGAGGTGGGCATGGTCAGATGGGCAGGTCACTGGGGCTGTGACATGGAATGGTTTGTCTCCCTCCTCAACACCTCCCTTCTTTCTTTGCATCTTGGCTGCCATGACCTGAGAAGTCTTCTTCTGCCAGTCCTTTCCTGTATGCCCTCCTGCCTTGAAGTTAGCCAACTATGGACTTAAATGGTGAACTAAAAATTAACTTCTCCATTAAGTTGTGGGTTTCAGGTATTGTCTTCCAATGGCCAGAAAAGGACTAAGATACCCCCACCCTTTATGTTTTAATCCTAAAATAGAACCCATCGATTTATCAATTATGGTATATTATTCATTTCTTATGTTTGTTTCTATTTTTTAGAAACAAACAAAATTCCTTTTTTTAATTTATAAAATTTTTCCTAATAAGGGAGTGAAGTGCTTGTTTTTTTACTTCTTAAATTCTCATTTAATAGTGGAAATACTTGAAGTTCTGATTGCATCCCTGAGGACTGTTCTGCTCACATCTTATAGATGTGATATAAAATGCCTTCCTTTTGGAAGTTTAGCTTAGTGGTTCTGGTACCTGCCTAGCAAGCACAAGGTCCCTGGTTTGACCCCCAGTTAACCACATGCAGCTATACCAGGAGTGGTGACTCATGTTCACCAGCAATCAATACCACATACCACAGTGCCAGGCATGGTGGCTCATGCCTGTAATCCCAACACTTGGGAGTCAGAGGCAGGAGGATTGCTGAGTTCAAGGCTTGTCTGGGCTACATAGTGAGCTCAGGGCCAGCCTGAACTACAAAGTGGGACCCTGTCTCAAAACAAACAAGCAAATAAACAAAAATGTTGTACCTTTTGAACAGGCTATATTTCTACTTTGATTAGTATTTTGAGTTGATAATGAACTAAAAGAATAACTTTAATAACTCAGCACTCAGGAAGTTTGTTTTGATTTAACTTTTATTAGTAATTTCTGGAATTATTTTATGATGGTCTGGAAACTAAGCCTATGCATCTCATTTCAGCTCTTAGGAATGTATTAACATTTAGGATAGTAGTTTTCAGCTTGTTATTGTGCGATCCATGCAACATTTTTAAACAGCTAAATCAAAATATTTAAGATGAAAAGCAGAACATTTATAGTTGAATGGACATTTGAAAGATCTAGCAACTTACAAATAAACATTACCCATTGGTTCGGACATTACCCCTCGGCCTTCCCCTGCATGTATCTCTGTAAAACCCTTTGGCTTTGAAAAACACAATTTTTGAAACTACACAATCAATAAATGTGTTTAATAGATCCTTAAAAACACAGGAAATTATCTTTTCATGTAAATTTTTACTGGTGCCTTCATGTTGCTAATAATAATTAAAATAATCAAATAAGTCTGTTTACATGGGGAGTAAAGACACCAACACACACCCTTCTAGATCTAGCAATATAACCAGGTCCAGGTCCAAATCATTAATTTGATTTCTTAATATACTTCCTGTTGAATGCTAATAGAAAATGAAGGATATCTCCTGAAAATCCCCCAGCCTATGACTGACAAGAAAGTTGACATTTTTTTTCTATTACCACAATTTTCTGTTCTCCGTATTTGCTAGTGTTTATCAGTCCAGTGAGGATTTAGGTGTAAAGAACAGAATAAAGCACGAGGAGCAATTTAAACCAGAGTTTCTCAACTTAAGTGTGCACAGACATCATCTATGGGGTTTCAGTGCACATTATGTCAGTCTCAAGAGACTCGGTATTAAGAATCAGTTGGTCTATGTTGTGATCCAAAATCCTACAGTTATAAGAAGTTACCAGATGATGTTAAAGCTGAACCATAAAAGTTAAAACAGACAGAGGTTTTCTGCTTTTGAATAATAAGAAATCTGGAATTAAATGTTTATAGTTATTAGTTTGGCCTTCTAGGGATGTCATCAAGAACTCAGGCTGCTTTCCTTTCCATTCCTCCATGCTTAACATATTATTTTTCACTTTTATGTTTCACTTAATAATCCCAAAAGAAAAAAGTAGTTACTATACTCAGTAGATATTTAAGGCAGTGATATAGAAGAAGGTCTGTCTTGGATATAGCCATCCCCTTTTATTGGGAAAGAAAGTGCTGTTCTAAGACAAGAGTCATACTTTCACTCTGGTGTGATTAGCTAAAACTGACTCCAGTGTGATTAGCTAAAATTGACTCCGGTGTGATTAGCTAAAACTGACTCCGGTGTGATTAGCTACAACTGACTCCGGTGTGATTAGCTACAACTGACTCCGGTGTGATTAGCTAAAACTGACTCCGGTGTGATTAGCTAAAGCTGACTCCGCTGTGATTAGCTAAAGCTGACTCCGGTGTGAATAGCTAAAACTGACTCCGGTGTGATTAGCTAAAACTGACTCCGGTGTGATTAGCTAAAACTGACTCCGGTGTGATTAGCTAAAACTGACTCCGGTGTGATTAGCTAAAGCTGACTCTGGTGTGATTAGCTAAAGCTGACTCCGGTGTGATTAGCTAAAACAGACTCCAGTGTGATTAGCTAAAACTGGGTGAATGGTCATTTCTAACTCCAAGGGAGCCTGGAGGAGTGAGACAAGTATTAAAAAGATTGGCTTATTGGGTCCCTAGGGCTAGACACTTCAATTCCTGTTAGTAGGAAAGAAGAAAACAGATTTTGGTAGGAAATAAGTGATAATAACAAAGTAAGAAAGACTCGGCATGCTAGAGAAATATCACTCATTAATTTTTTAACAGTAATTTTTTGTAATGAATAATTTGTAGTTTGTATTGTATTTGTAGCTATTCTTTAAACTTAAATCTCTTCAAGTTTGACACATCTTAAATGTTTTCAATGACAATATTTTATTGTTGAATTCTTTATATGATTCATCTCTTATGAGTTCAGTCACATCATTAATTTTTAGGAAAAATATTTGACTCGTCTTAAAATATATAGCACAATCTAGCAATGCATAAAATTTTGAGGTGTCAAATTTTTATTCTGTTAAACTTTGAAGATTTTGTTTATTTCTTTCTCTGCCTTTCTAATTGTAAAGAAAATTATAAATTGATTAGGTTAATTATTAATCTTTATTGGATAAACTGTGAAAGAATGACTGGGTGGGGGTGATGGTTTATTTTCCTGCCTAGGATGATACTTTATTTTTGTAATGTAATCTGAAAGTGTTTCCAGTATGAGTCTAAGTTTGAATTTCTTTTATTAATTATACCCAGTGCCAAATAAGCTTGTTTAATTTGCAGATCTAAATTTTACTTCAAAATTTAAATATTCTATAGACCATTATTACACTCACTTCTTTTTTCTTAAAATGTAAATTAAATGTCAAGGTGGTTTTATTTGTCCACCACATTTATTTTATTTTATTTTAAAATCTTAGAAACATTGGGAAAACTTATCAAATCTCTTTACTACAGTATTGATTAGAATTTTTGTTACTGAGTTATTTTTTAATAATTTCTGATGCAAATTTATGTTAATCATTGTATTTTAGTTTTCTATGTGCTAGATACTGCTGTAGTTACTTTAACCTGACAGTAACTCAATGAAGTATGTACTGTTTTAATGCCCATTTTACCAACAGTGAAACAAAAACTCAGTTGTGCAACCTGCCCAAAGTTGCACAGTTAACAAGACACAGCACTGGGTTTTGAAGGATTTAGTTACAGATTCCTCATTATAAACTGTATTTTACAACTGTCAGTTCCCAGTTCCTCCTTCATACACACTCACACAGACACACACACACACACACACACACACACACACACACCTACCTATAGCAATATAACCAGGTCCAGGTTTTGGACTGGGGATCTTTCCCATAAAGAAACTGAGTCCATTGTAGAAGCAGTCTCACACGCTGTGGGCAGCTGGTCATGCTGGTGTCTTTACTCCCCATATAAACAGACTTATTCAAGTCAAAACTCTTGGTAGCCAGTTGTAACTTTTCCACTGTCTTTCAGAGTTGAGGTGACATATCCCAGTGTGATTTGTATGTGATGGGCCTGGCTCATGGGCTACACTCTGAGACTCCATCTTTTATTTTTTTTAAATTGAATTCTTTATTGGTACAATTTATATACATCTCACAATCATACTGAACATTGGGGAATTTGTACCAGTATATGACACAAGTTAATTCTCATTTTTACCCATATCCCTGCCCTCCCACACCTCCCCACCCCCTTTATACATACTCTTTTATTTTCTTTCTGAATCATATTTATTCCTTCCCCTCATTACATTCCCACACCAAATTTCCCGCTCTATAAAAGCTGTCATACTTTCTAGAGCTCATTTGCATCTACAGGTGTTCATGTGAGGCCCTTCACCTTAAAGAAGTCAGTCTGCCATTTGACTGCTGGGAGTCTCATGACTGCAGTCACACCTGTTCTGTACTCCACTTCTTATCCATAGATACGTATATCTTTTTAGGTGTCAACTCTTATGTCTTCTCCATTCTTATTTTCTCTATTCTGCTACCTTATTTTAACAGTTTATATGAAACTGAAATTCAGTATATAAACTTTATATCAAATATCTAGTAGATCATCTTGAATTTTTATTTATTTATTTGTTTGTTTGTTTATTTTTGAGACAGGGTCTTGCTTTGTAGTTCAGGCTGGTCCTGAGCTCAATATGTAGGCAAGTCTTGAATTTAGCAGTCTTTCTGCCTCTACCTCCTGAGTGCTGGCTTTTGAGGCATGAGCCACCACCCCTGGCACTGTGGTATGTAATACTCATTGCTGATGGGCATGAATCACCATGCCCCGTATTGCTGCACGTGGTTACCGGGGACAGGGATCGAACCAGGGAACTTGCACTTCCTAGGCAGGTGCCTGGAACCACTGAGCTAAACCCCTTCTTGAATTGTTTTGAGAGACTTTGTCTAGCTTTCCTGTGCTCCTGTTTCTGTTTTTTTTTTTTTCTATTTACTTATCTTGAAACAAAAAGGAAATTGATCAAGACTCAGTGGTTGCCAGCAGTCAAAGCCTGAGACTTGCTCTTGGCCTTTTCTGTTGTTCATTTAAATGTGGTTAAAAAAACTCCTTTTGATTTATAATTGAAGGGAAAATCGGCATGCATATTTTAAACCCAATTCCCAATGTCTCATCTATATCCTACTAGTAGAATTATCCTCAGCTCAGACACATTGTTTACACCAGTACCTGGTTCCTCATCCTGACAAATTAATATCACCATGTCCCGCTCCTATTTCACCTCTAACTCTTGTTGGGATGTAAGCTTCCAACATGCAGATTGACACTGTCAGCCTCTTCCATCCTCCTCTTCTCACTTGCTTCCCTACATGCTTCTTATCAAGTGTTTTCCTATGTTCAAACTGCAAATACATGAGAAAGTGAAATTACAGATGGGGCAAGGAGTTCTCTGGATGGACTATCCTGTGAACCACAAAGAAGTAGCCATACGACTGCACCGTGGCCACACTGTGTTGGGCTTGAGATAGCCCCTGGGTCTCTGAGAAAGGTACCAGGAATCTCCCTAACACTCTGCCGTAGTCTATTCAGTTCCACTTCTGCTGGAAAGCTACATGCGTGCGTTATGGTGTAGAAGTAAAACTCATGTTCCCCCCTCAAAGGTCCCGCGTTCGGAGGTGCGGCCTGGTTGGCAGGGGCAGGTCCCTGGGAGTGTGAGCTAGAAGGGTGCTTCCAACCTCCTGTCTCTCTGCTTCCTGCCCACTAGTGATGTGGGTGGCTTGCCCCTAACAGACCTTCTGCCACGTTGTTTCTGACTTGAATCCAGCCAATCAAGGATGAAGCTCACTGAAATTTGTAAGCCAAAATAAATCTCTCCTTCTTTAAATAATTGTGTCAGGTAGTTTGTCCCAGTGACAAAGTGACTAATACGGGTTAACATTTTAATTTTAACCCTCCTCCTAATATTCCTCATATTGGTGAAATTTCTTCCAAGATTTTGGCTACACTGTGGCTCTGTTTTAATTTTGTTCAAGTGATCATTCCTTTTTCTCATAATTCCTTTTGTGTATAATTATTTAAGTAGGCAGTTAAGTGAGATTACATCAAAATCTACTAATCAAACGATTTTAGTACAGAAATATATCTCTGGTGGGGCCGCATGGCCTAATGGATAAGGCGTCTGATTCTGGATTAGAAATATATCTCTGGTTTTATCCTTAAATGTAATTTTTTTTCTGCACTTATAAAAAATTGGTAAGCTCCTATATTACCTCTTGGGAAAAAAAAGAAGAAAAGAAGGAAGAAAGATGAGAAATAAGGAAGGAAGTAAAGAGAGAAAGTATGCCAAAAAATAGGAAAAAAAAAAAGCAAAGAAGATTTGTCTGATATAACCAAGACTGATAAAGTTGGAGTTCTGGAACAGAGAATCAAAAGGCCAAGAGGCAATTTGGAGGTCAATAGTAATAAAGACATAGAAGACCAAAGAAACTCAAATGAAGATAATTATTAATTCCAAGAAAAAGATAAAGTTGTACAAAAAACACATTTCCTATATGACTTGGTTACAACCAGTACTTACAGGGTAATAATCATGTTATCACTGTTTACATAAAGCCGTGTGGAAGAGGTTAATGACTAAACAGAGTAAAAAAAGAATCAATCCTCAGTTTCAATAAGGGGTAGTAAAAAATATGTAAAACTTCAAAATCAAGAAGTATGTTGAGATCTGGTCATAAGTACTTCAAAAAGTAAAACTGGGCACTGCTCAGTGATAAAAGGAAGGCTTTATGATGCACTTGTGTTGCTTATTGCTATTTGTTTTGTTAATAAGCTTTGGAAAACTATCTGATTATTCAGATTATGTAAAAATACAATGACAATTTTAAAACAAAACATTTTCAAAATATTATGCAATAGAACATGAGAAGACACTCATGGGTAGCTATAAGAGGGGGGTAAACCATAAAGTGACAAGAAGAGAGAGACGAATACATGAGGGATAGAAAGAGATAACCCTCGCCAAATTGGCTCACATCCTAAAGTGATGCTGTGGGATGGAGCTCATTGAAAATTAAAATGTAGGAGAATGTTGCCAAGTACCACCCAGAAATGTGGTCTTGTTAGAAGTGAAGTCTCTAGTAATAGCTGATAAAAACTATTTTGAGTAATGACCCGGGGAAGGAGAAAGTGTAGTTAGCTTTTTGGGACTCTGATGACACACTTGAGACAAACAACTGAGAAGGAAGACAGATTTATTTGGCACATGGTTTTATAGGGTTCAGTCAGTGACTACTTGGCTCTGTTGACTTTTGGCCTGGTTCGAGGCAGTATACCATGGTAGGGAGCATCTGATGGAGAAAAATGCTCATCTCATGGTGCTGAGAAATGAGAGAGGGAGAGGAAAGGGCTGGAATCCCAGTATTCCTTTCTAGGGCATGACCCCGGTGACCTAACTTTGTCCAGCGAGGTCTCACCTCCAAAAGTTTCCATCACCTCCCAAAAGCACCATTAACTGGCGATCAAGCCAATATCACATGAGCTTCCAGGAGACTTTGAAGATCCAAACCACAACACCATTTAAGATAACCTGCATTTGAAAAGAACCAGAGAAAAAAGAGTGCGTATGCCTGGCTGTTCCTTTCTGAGTCATTCCTGGCTTTTCCTCTTGCTTTCCTCCCCAGGGAGCCCCCCTCTGTGGCTCTGCCTGCTCTCCTCTTGTTCAAGAGCTGGTGACCTGTTGCCACACTTACCTGATAGTAAATCCTATAACTATTCTGATGGAACACTGGAAAATAACTTTCTTGTAGTCTCAACACAGTCAAGGTTCATGTTTCAAGAATCTTCTTATAAAGCATATTAAAAAGAACAAAACAAAATTGGCAAAAGAATAAAAATACTTTCTTTCCAAAGTTCATACCCCTTCTTCAGATATAAACAAAGATATTTGGTCATGGAATGACATAGCTTGATTGGCATCTCATAAAACTCCAGCTTTAATTCTCCTTCCTAGCTTCGATTATATCTCAGAATCTTTGTCCAAATTGCATATTTAATGAGACAAGACAATATATGATAGAGTTATATACAAAGAGGGGAGTTGCTTGAAGCCAAATTAAAATGAGAAGAAAATGTGGAAAAAAGCGACTTTTAAAAAGACCTGAATTTTTGAAAAAATTAGATAGATAATTATTTTAAAAGGTCTGAAAATTTGTCTTAACTTTGAAGAGTAATTTTTGCAGTCCTTTCTTCAACTCTGATAGATAATTGGCTTGTGTAAAATATTAGGCACTTAAAAGTTGGCAAAGTAGTGTTGAAAGTCAGGAGTTGTACACTTCATATGGAGAAAAGCAATCTTTTAAAGTGTTCTCTTTCCAATAAGGTATTATGGACCACTCTCTCATGAAAGTGTCTGTTATTTCCTTTCCAGCATATATGATAAGACCTTCAGTAGACCAAGGAGTAGGACCTGAAGAATTTTCATCTGACCATGAAACATTATCTGTCATTTGGATTATTCATAAAAACCAAGGCCTGCGCTTGCAACTACAGGACAGCTATCATTAAATGATAATTTCAAGACAAGATGACTTGTGGTGACATAACAAGAAGTAGTGTGGGTTTATGACAATAAATTTCACTTAATGTGAGTTTCTGATGGTATTCCAGAGTTATATTAACATTTATTTACTCGTATTTATATTATTTACACCTGTTAGTTCCATCAACCTGGAAACATTTTATATTAGTTACACTACAAACAGATATAAACAAAGAACTGACATATTTTATCCACTTTCTCTAGCAATATATGGTAGATCAGGTTTTGCTGAAAAATGATCCAAAAGGCACACTTATGGAAGCACATTTAATATAATACAATTTTAGGTTAATTTTAGAATCTGCTAAAAAGTAATAAGCCTTTGTCTCTGAAAATTACAGAGAAAAAGTGCTTATGCTCAAGTTTTTGGGGGTTTATTTTTCTGTCTCATCTTCTTTTGCTTTCTTTATTCTTTTAGTATAACAGAGGGATCAAATTTTATTTTTCACTGTAATTATTTTATTTTTTATTGGCACATTTTATTGGTACATAATATATACACAATTACACTCCACATTGAAAATTTGTACCATATATGACACAATATAATTATCATTTTTCTCCCTCCCTTACCCAACCTACCTCCCTCCCATGCCTATATACACAACCATTACTTCCTTTTTTAATATCATTTTTTCTTTCTTCATTATTTATCCCTAAGCCCCATTACCTTCGGAATATTTACTCTTTCATGATATCAATCATGCATTCTAGAACACATTTATAACTTCAGTTTCTCATATCAGAGAGAGGATATGATATTTGCACATCTGTGACCTATTTATTTCACTTATGAGTATGTCCTGAAGATACATTCATTTTACAAATGATTCAATCTCATCATTCTTTATGGCAGAATATGAAGAGACACTTTTCAGAGGAAGAAGTAAAAGTAGCTAAGAAGTACATGAAGAAATGCTCTAAGTCACTGGTCGTTCAAGAGATGCAGATGAAAACAACTCTGAGATTTCATATCACTCCACAAAGAATGGCTGCTATCTTGAAATTAGCCAGCAACAAATGCTGGTGAGATTGTGGAGAAAAAGGAACCCTTCTCCACTGTTGATGGGAATGTAGCCTAGTACAACCATTATGGAGATCGGTGTGGAGATTCCTCAAAAAACTAGGATTACAGGTTCCATTTGACCCTGCTATTCCCCTGCTGGGGATATACACAAAAGAATTACATGATTCCTATCACAGAGATATATGTGCACCCGTTTATAGCAGCTCAGTTCGTGATAGCTAAATCTTGAAGACAACCCAAATGCCTATCAACTCTGACTGGATGAAGATGTGGGATCTTTTTATAAAATGAAGTATTATTCTGCTTTCTTTATTCTTTTTTTTTTTTTTTTTTTTTTTTTTGAGACAGGGTCTCACTTTGTAGTTCAGGCTGGCACTGAGCTCACTATGTAGTCCAGGCAAGCCTCAAACTCAGCCTCAACCCTCCTGTCTCTGCCTTCTGAGTGCTGGGATTACAGGTGTGAGCCACCACGCCCAGCACTGTGGTATGTGGTATTGATTGCTGGTGGGCATGAGTTTCCATGCCCAGCATTGTATGTGGTTACCGGGATTGAACTCAGGACCTTGCACTTGCGAGGCAGGTGCCGGAACCACTGAGCTAAATCCCCAGCCCTTCTTTATTCTTTTGATGTCATGTCCATCAAATCATTGCCAAGACTAATGACATGAAGCTTTTTTCTTTTGTTTTAGGATTTGTATAGTTGTAGTTTTATCTTTAAATCTTTAACTAATGTTGAGTTGATTTTTGCCTGTGATGTATGGTAAAGATCTAATTTAATTCTCTTGCATGGGATGTCCAGTTCTCCTGATACTACTTGTTAAAGAGACTTTTCTTTCCCCCACTGTGCATTTTTAGTACTCTTATCAAAGGTCCATATACCTGTGGGTTTATTTCTGTGCTTCATATTCCACTTCACTGGCCCTTCTGATTATCTTTCTGACAGTAGCCTGCTGTTGTATATGCCTTTGTAATATGTTGTTAATTCAGAAGTTGTGACACCTTCAGTTTTTTTTTTGTTTTGTTTTTTTTTTTTTGCTTTTTTGAGACAGGGTCTTGCTTTGTAGTTCAGGCTGGCTCTGAGCTCACTATGTAGTCCAGGCAAGCCTTGAACTCAGCAATCTTGTCTCTGCCTCCCGAGTGCTGGGATTACAGGCGCGAGCCACCACGCCCGGCACTGTGGTATGTGGTATTGATGGTTGGTGGGTGTGAGTCTCCACACCCAGCATTGTATGTGGTTACTGGGGATTGAATTTAGGACCTTGCGCTTGCGAGGCAGGCGCCGGAACCACTGAGCTAACCCTCCGGCCTCAACTTCAATTTTTTAAAAATTGCTTTTATTGGTACATTTTAAATATAAATTAGGATCACATTCAACATTGAGAGTTGTACCAGTATGTGACATATCTTGACTTGTTTTCTTTCCCATTCCCTTTCTCTCCCTATAACTCCCCACCCCCTGTATACATAAACTTTCCTTTTTTTAACCATCAAATTTTTTCTTTCTCTTCTTTACTTACCTGCACTCCCCTTTCCTTTACCTCAGTTTTGGTTTTGTTTCTCAAAGCTGGTTTTAACTATTTGGAGTGTTTTATGGTTCTACATGAATTATGTATTATTTTTTCTATTTTTATGAAAAATGCCACTGGGAACCTGATAGGGTTTCCTCGCTTCTGTAGATCACTGCAATTAGTGTGAATATTTTGTTTTGTTTTGTTTTTGAGACAGGTTCTCACTTTTGTAGTTCAGGCTGGCCCTGAGCTCCCTATGTAGCCCAAGCAAGCCTAGAATTCAGCAATCCTCCTGCCTCTGCCTCCCGAGTGCTGGGATAACAGGCGTGAGCCAAAACGCCCGGCACTGTGGTATGTGGTGCTGATTGATGGTGGGCGTGAGTCACCACGCCCAGAATTGTATGTGGTTACCGGGGATCAAACTCAGGACCTTGTGCTTGCGAGGCAGGTGCCGGAACCACTGAGCTATATCTGTGGCCCATAGTGTGAATGTTTTAACAATATTAATTCTTCCAAACTAGACCACCAGAAGTATCTTTTGTGTTTCTTTCATTGAGGTTTTGGACGTTTCAGTGTTCCAGCATTTCACTTCTATATTCTAAAACACAATGTATGCCAAGGTGAGGAAAGAGAATGTGAAAATTACTAACTTGTGGACATAAAGTCTCAGTTTATAAGATTATTGTTTTAGCAATCTGCCCTTTTGTTAACAGTATGTTACTACACACTTCCTTATTTGTTAAGAAGGTAGTTCTTAAATGTATTTACTATAATAAAAGAAAATTAAAACTGCAGAGGTTTAAGGACACTCTGACAGTCATTTTTGATTCCTTCACTATGAATGTCAGCTCCATACTTCCCCAAAATAGTTCTTCAGAGATCATGTGCGCACCCAGGCACGACCTAGAGAAATAGCGGCTTGCTTAAGTTTGTCAGCTCCTGGCTATGTTCTGATCAGCAAGTCCGCATGCCATCTGCAGTGGGGCCTCAAGTTTTCCACGAAGTAGGCACTGGTCAGTACTGAAGCCCTCTTATCACGTACTGAGAGAAAGGCTTCAGAGGGTTGCTTCAAGTGATTGTAAAAGCAGGAAAATGAGCAGAGAAAATCTATTTCTGAAAAACAAGAAGGATTTCTGTTAAAGAGAAGAGTGTGGCCGTCCGTCACCTAGTTAACAATTTATAGCTACTTGGGGCAGTAAACAGGATGTCAGGTTTACCCTCCTCAGCGGGTGTACAATCCAAGTGTAGTGTTACCGTTGTAATGAACTGCACTGGAGAGACAAGTTTCACTACAATGCACTACATTTCAGCGCTAGGTGGCCACTCTCCTTGAAGCCTCTCATTCAGAAGACAATGCTCATCAAGGCCCAGAGGATTCAAATTTTATAGCCAACCACATCAGGTTGTAATTGGTGGTAATTTTGGACAATGTGCAACATTTGACCATTTTCTCCTGAATTTTTCACACTTCAATAGATCCACTGGCTTACCTCTGTCTAAAGTATTCTGACCTGGGTATTTTCCATGTTTGAGAGCTCAAATAGTTGGTCCCTCCTGATATTATCATTCTGTGACTTGATGCTCTTCATACCTATACTAGTCTAGATCCTGGTAGCTTCATTCTCGGGTGCTCTTGAACTTAGTGTTTATGAACACTTCCAGTCTGGATGACAAGAAGACAATCCCGGAGGGCTGCTGTTTATTAAGGAAGTGGGTTGCTACAGTGCCTTTGCTTTTGTAGTGATGGAAGAATCTATTAAAAAAGACAAAAATGCTTTTTCTAAACCAAGGACACCATCTGATTATAAGCTTGAAAAATGATCAAATGGTAATAAGCATTAAATGTTCCTCACTTCATCCCACAGGTAATGATCCCTGAAAGGGCAAACATTGTGAGCTTTACAATTGTGTATAAGCCTGGCCTTGTGTTTCTTAGAAGAAAATTATTTTTAAAAATCATATTGGACAAATTAAACTTTAGTTATTAGCTACCCACAGGCAACACATTTGAAATTTAAAGTCTCTGTCTTCTAATCATCATATAGCAAATACTTCCTTCTTTGGTTTTAGGCAAATCATTTTACCTCCAAATAGTTCACACTTACTTGTCTGAAAACTGTGTACATTAGTGTTAGCAGTCACGCATGTTATCATGAAATACTTGGAAAATCCTGAGAGAAAGTGATTCTGTGCTTTGTTTTTAAGATGCAGTAATTATTCTGATGTTTGGCACATAATAGGAACCTGGATAAATGTTTACTATATTTCTGAAGAAATTAATAGATGGAAAGATGGATAATCCAAATGCTTTCCTATATTTTCATACAAGCAGCTTCAGAACTTCTTATGGTGTGTGTTACATATACATAAAATACACAGTTCAGAACCATTGGATTAATTTTCCCTCTACATTCTTCAATTTTCCTTTCCTTCTCTCATTCCAATTTTCTTCTTCAGAACACCTTTCTCTCTCTCTCTGTTTCTCTCTCTCAAGACAAATTGACATATAAATAAACATGTGATACAGTAATTATTGGTTTTCCCAACTCAGTAAATATTTCAAACATATGCATCACTCTCTAACCTCTGCTCTGGAAATTTTCTCCTATGTTATCAGTATTAATATTATGAACTTTTTTTTTTTTTTGAGACAGGGTCTCGCTTTGTAGTTCAGGCTGGCCCTGAACTCATTATGTAGCCCAGGCAAACCTGGAACTCAACAGTCTTCCTGTCTCTGCCTCCTGAGTGCTGGGATTACAGGCGTGAGCCACCACGCCCAGCACTGTGGTATGTGGTGTTGATGGCTGGTGGGTGTGAGTCACCACACCCAGCATTGTATGTGATTACTGGGATCGAACTCAGGACCTTGCACTTGTGAGGCAGGTGCCAGAACCACTGAGCCCCCTAGGTTTTTTTTAAAAGAATTAAAAGTATAACTTTTTTCAAGTTTGTCAGATTACCCTTTAGAATGTCTTTACTGAACTTGTACTGTCCATAGTACAAACCACTTTTGTCTAAGATACATTTGGCTTAACAACATACATGTTTTGTATCATAGTACATGGCAAAAATAGAACAATACTTATTTCCCCAAAATATAAACACTGAGTTTATTAAAAAATCTTTATTAATACACATCATGATCACACTCAATATTGAGAATTTGTATCAATATATGACATGACTTAATTTTCATTTTTCCCCAACCCCCTTCCTCTATATACATGAGTTTTGTTTCCCTTTTTTTAAATTACCATCACATTTTTTCTTTCCCCTAGTTACTCACCCCTCCAACCAATTTCCCTTAGAATATTTTCTATTTCACAATATTCATCACACATTCTAGAACTCACATCTTCAGTTTCTCTTACCAGAGAAAAGATATATTTACAAATCTGTGACCTATTTATTTCACTATGAGTATGTCCTGAAGGTACCTCCATTTGAGTATAAATGACTCAAACTTATCATTCTTTAAGGCAGAATAATACTCCATTTGATAGAAAAAAACCACATCTTTATCCAGTTACCAGTTTAAAACTAGTTTAAAAATCTATTTTGCATTTAGGTTTACTAGCCTTTATGGAACTATTATGGCATATATCTAAAATATCCCCCAAAACCTCAGGTGCTTCCAGATGGGGCTTGGGATAGCAGCTGGATCTTGTGGGAATGATACTAGATTGTGGGTGTTTGATAACCAAATAAGTCAACTGATTGATTAGCAGAGTTCTGGGTGTGGATGAGTGGATTTATTGAAGATAGAATACTCATCTCATATGTTAGTGGCAGCAACAAATAGGCTTAGAACCTGAACATATAAAAAGGAAAAGAAAGGCTTATAGCTGCTGCCTTCTGCCTGCCAAACCATGAAATATTTTTTCTCTGCCATACCCATTTGTTATGTTGCCCTGCCTTAGAGCGAACCAATTATGAACTGAAACCTCTACAAATCTTGAGCTAACAAAACTCTCTTGTTCTTCAATTTCTGTCATGTATTTTGTTTCAATAATGCTAAAGCAACTGAGACAGTAATGATTTTGAATATCATATTCCTTTATTAGTTTTAATAATTATCATCATACCTTTCATACAATTGTCTCCCCTTTTAAAAATCTTTTCTGTTGACTGCATTAAATCATTCAGGAAAATTTTCAGAATAGTTTTTTGGTCCATATATTTTCTTAACCAGTTGGCTTCATAAAGATGCTAACTTGGCAGAATATATAATTCTTGGTTCAAAAATTCTTTTTCCTTAAAACTCTGCAGATGTTGTTTCACTGTTTTCTGGTATTTAGAAATGCCAAAGAAAAACTAGAGGTCAGTCTGACTTTTGCCCATGTACAGTTACCCTGCTTTCTCTGTCAAGATAGTTGTAAAATTTTTTCAACATTGAAATTTTTTTTAAATCATCAGGATATGGCTATGTGCTGCTTTCATTTTATTAAATTTTAAGAGCTCCCTGTGCACTGTCTTCAGGCTTACTTGGTTCTTCAACTCTGCAATGTTTTCTTCAAAATTACTTTCTTAAGTATTGTTTCAGCTTTATTAGCTTTATCCTACGGTTCAGGTATTTCTATAACTCATAGATTGCATCTTCTGGAAAGGTCCTATCATCTATCTCTTCCTCCTCTTTGGTATTTTAATCTCTCTGGCTTTTTCCATTGCATTTTATGAGAACTTCTCTAGTTTTGCATTTACATTAGCAATTTTATTTTGTGAACAACCTTGTTTACATGCTTTCTTTAATTCTGCAAAGCCTAAGAAATCTTCCATGTGCTTAAATAGCACAGATGGCCAATGACCTTCCTTAGAAGATTTTCATTTCTGAAGATCAGTATCCATCTTAAGAGGAGGCATTTCCGGATTATTTAGCTCTTTTCCTGTCTTCTGAACTATACCTTTTCAGGCTCTTCTTCACAACAAGGTCCAAAACTGTAGTCTATTTAAGTATTGATGTCAAAAGACCTATTAATTACTTAATACAATAAAAAATACTCATTTGCTAACTAATTAATTCATAATCTAAAGTTCAAGTATTGTGAGCTTCTTGGATACAGCTATAGCTTCCAAATTTCATTTCAGGTTAAATCTTAAACTTGCACAAACTTGTATAAAAAATAGAAAATAGAAATCAAATGGAGGTGACTATGAACAATATAATTTAAATAGGTTTCAATTAAAATAGGTTTTTCAATTTAAATAGGCCCTCACATAGAATAATTTACACGCTACAGAAACCCATCCATTTTGCTCATGACTCCAACCTCAAATCATGCCTCAGTTGTCTCACATTTAGCAGTCTCATTTTTGCACAAGTTCTAAGACAGTGACTAATTAATGGGGTCAGGACTGGAGGGCTGCAGGAAACTGGCAGATATACTGATGAAAAGCAAGACCTTGGATGTCAAGTGACCATGATCAAGTGCTTTACCAAAGAGCAGTGGCTTCCAACCTGGAGAGAAAAGTTGATGTTTGACATAGCTAATAGTGATAGTCCATTTCAATCTTTTCTTTTTAAATAAAAAGGCACAAATGTTTCAGTAGTAAGATTCTTTAAGTCCTTTTTATAATTCAATGTTCGATTGTTTTGCATTGAAAAATAATTGCTCAAGCAGGTGCTTATTGTATTCTGGTCATGGTAGATAATGAAACTTAAGTAGCACCATCTTTAAAGCAAGAACTGCAGAAGAAAAAATAACTAATATCTGAGTGACCTTGCTTGACATTCATGCCCCCCATGGAGGACAGCACTATATCTGGGAGTACAGGGTACTCAAGCTGGCCCTTCTCATGGTTGGAGGGTTGAGATTATAGGATGGACTATTCCACAAGACTTTAAGAAAGAGCAGTTTCTGAAAGGAAAAGATGTTCATAAAGTACCAAAAGTCATGATAATAAAAACAGGATGTAACAGACATGTAACAAGTGAATTTTCTTCTTATTATTCCTCCCAGTCATTATTAGTTCTTCTGTAGTCTTTAACAATACATATCTACTTATTTATTTATGTTTTTATTTATAAGAAGAAATCTATACTTCTCACTTTCTTTCATTATACTATAGAATTGTTTTGATTCAGAATCATGTCACTCCATTCTAACAACTTCAAATAAATAATGATGTGTTGCATGTTTTTAAATATTGACAAATGTTTTGATAAGAGAATCATTTAAAATAGTTGTAATAATAATTTTAGATTGTATTTATTTTCACTTTAGAGGATGGTGTTGATTTCAGTGCTTTTAAAGTCTCCTTCCATATGTGTTCATTCTATCTGCTGCAGAGATTTCTGGTTTTTTTAAAGTACTGGGAAGGTCAGAACTACAGTCTGTTCATAGGCTTATGACCTCTCATTTGATTAAAATCTGTGTCATTTGGATAGTGAGTGGAATGAAACACTGATTATGTAAGAAAATATTATTGATTTTTAAATATTAAATATTAATGTCTATGCTGTGCTTCAAGGCCTAGACTAGTCATTGAGGATGTAGCCACGTGCAATGCCTGTCCTGCCTTTCTGGTGCTCACAGACTGCCAAATGAGACTTAATCTGATAGCTAACAACAGCGAGTGGTGAATTCTATGAAGGAAGACACAAAAGATTGTTATGTTTGTTAACACATACAACCAGAGACCACTTCTGGTATAAAAATAAAAGGTGTATATTTTCCTAAAACAACTGGGATTTTAAAACCACAGAAATTTATTCAACATTTCTGGAGGCCTTAAATCAAGGAACTGATAAGACTATATTTCCTCCAGAGGCTTTATGGTGGAATTTGGGCTTCTTATCTTTTCTAGCCTCTGATGGTTACTGCTTTCCTTGGCTTGTGTCCACAGCCCTCCAGTCTCTACTGCTATCTACCTACATGTATGGTCTTCTCTGCCTGTTTCTCCTTGTGCCCACTGGAAAGACACTTGTCAGTGAATTTAAGGTCCATCTGGGTAATCTGTGATGATCTTTTCCTCTCAAGAGCCTTAATTTAATTATATCTTTAAAGACTCTTTTTGCCAAATAAAGGAACATGTATAGGTTCTAGAAAGTGACATTTAGAATACACTTTTGAGTGTTGCCATGGAGCGCACCATAGATGGCTGGCCTTCCTTAAGCCAGCCATCATTAAAGCTGAGGTCTGAAGAATGAGTAAGCCTCTAGGGTGCTGAGGTTTAGGGTGTCTTCCACACTGGGAACAATGTGTTCGAACCCAGAGGCAACAGCATGATGTAATTCAGGAACTCACAGGAGTTCCTGTTTAGCTTTAGCTCAGAGCATTGTCTAAAAAAAATACAGACAAAATTGAGGAGAAGGGCAGGAACCTAATTGTGTCTAAGCCACATGAAGGAGTTTTGAGTTTAACCTTAGGCAATGGGAAGTCATTGAATGTTGTAAGAAGAGAAGAGATACAATCAAATATGCACTTTTGGAAGATGTCTGGCTTGCATATGGACAATGGATTAGGAAAGACTAAGAGTGGAGGCAGAGAGACCAGTGAGGAAGTTACTTCTCTAGCCAAGAGAAAGAATAAATATGGTCAGTGTAGAGAGGAAAGAAATAGTGGATCAAAAGTGTATCTAAAGTAAGACTGGCAGAATATTTTCATGAATTGGCTACGGAAAGAGAGGAGAGTAGATACTAGGAATCTGGCATCCAGCTTCCTGAGAGTGTCATAGGTTGAATTGTATCCCCTTAAACTCATATGCTGGAGTTGTCAACCAGAGTATTTCCTAATGTGACCTTATTTAGTGATAGTGTTTTTACAGAGGAAGTCACATGAGAATGGAGGCATTATAGTAGGTTTTAATCAAATATGACTGATACACTTATAAAAAGAGAAAACTTTCTTTGAGATGTATATAAATTGTACCAATAAAGAATTCAATTTAAAAAAAAAAGAGAAAACTTGGAGATAGTCAAATCATACTAGGAAAACACCATGTAAAAATGAAAGCAAAAATTGGAATGATGCTTTACACAGCAAGGAACACTAAAGATTCTAGCAAAGTATCAGAAATCTTGGGAAAGCATAGGACTGATGATTGCTTATACTTCACTGAAGCAGTCAGTTCTGCTGAAATCTTGACCTACAACTGTGAGACAATAAATTTTTATTGTTCAAGTCATGCAGTTAGTGGTATGTTATTGCAGCAAACTTATTTCCAAAGTCATATGTCACTGGGTGATGTCTTATACTGAGCTGGGATCTGCAGAGGCATGGCCAGTGTTGCAGAAAAACACCTTTAACTTACCAGATGAAGTGATTTTCCAGCTGTACACTATGAAAATTGCTTATCTTTATTTAAAGCTGAAGTAATATTTTATTCAAAGGACCACCAGTTTTCTAATGATCAAGAAATTATAGGGGCCAGAGATTTAACTCAGGGGTTCTGGTACTTGCCTGGGTCCCTGGCTCAATCCCTGGTAACTAAATATAACAATACCAGACGTGGTGACCCACACCCACTGGCAATCAGTACCACATACCACAGTGCAGGGGTTGGTGGCTCGAGCCTATAATCCCAGCACTTGAGAGAAAGGCAGGAGGATTGCTGAGTTTGAGACTTGCCTAGGCTACATAGTGAGCTCAGGGCCAGCCTGAACTACAAAGCTAGACTTTGTTTCAAAAAAAGAAAAAAGAAATTAGGTCATTTGAACTGAATCAAAGTTGTGTGATTATTTGTCACATATCATTATTTGGAGATGTCATTGTTAAATATTCTAACATCCTCTACTGGGATACTAGTAACACTGAGTCACTTAAATTTATTTAACTTGCATGGTATTTTTAAAAATAAGATGTGTTGTTTCTATAAGACATCTGTTAATACAAATCAGCATAATTATTAGGTCTGTTTACATCCAGTAAAAAGACATCAGTCTCCAGTGTGGCATAGAATGGAAAATCAATAACTATGTATTGAGTGAAAATGAGAAGTACCTAGCCATTATATATTAACATCAGAAATTTATGAAGGAGATTCAATATACTACTAGTTTTCAGTAGTTTTTAGCTATAGAAACATCTTGCAGGATATCAAACTGATGAAACAGAACTATGCTGGTTGAAACACTACTAGAGATTCATTGACCTGAACTCCACACTCTACCATTTCATCAATCACCAGGCCTAAAGTAGATGTTCTAGGACTATAAGAGAGAGCATTTTGAAATTTGCTGATTGGAGTTCAATTAAATCCACCAGATCATCTTTTACTTGTGAATTCCCTCCTGAAACCCTACTAAAAGGATATCAAAGAACTTATTTTTTTGGTTATATATATATCATAAGGCCAAAAACAAAGGCAGAGTGCATGTATTATTTCAATATATATATATTTTTAAATACAGAAGCCAGTGAAGGAGTAGTGCCTCACTCACTAAAGGGAAGAAGTTACTAGTTAAGCACCCTGTGTAAAACAGGCACCAGGTTGCAGGCAGAGCCTAGAAAGGTTCAAGGCTGGAGATCCCTGTTGCCATAGAAGATGGCAGTGATTTCAGTACAGGAAATAAGGTTCATTAAAATCCTTGAACATGGGCCACAGGATTAGCTCAGCGGTTCCGGCGCCTGCCTCGCAAGAACAAGGTCCTGAGTTCGATCCCCAGAAACCACATACAATGCTGGGTGTGGAGACTCAGGCCCACCAACAATCAATACCACATGCCACAGTGCCGGGCGTGGTGGCTTACGCCTGTCATCCCAGTACTCGGGAGGCAGAGGCAGGAAGATTGCTGAGTTTGAGGCTTGCCTAGGCTACATAGTGAGCTCAGAGCCAGCCCGAATTACAAGGCGAGACCCTGTCTCAAAAAAAAAAAAAAAAAAATCCTTGAACATGACCATAAAATTTCCAGGTGCACTGTCTAACTGAAGTCAGGAAGCCAGAGGAGTATTTTTTGAAGTATTAATAAGACAAGACAGACATTCAGGGACTCTAGCCATCAAGACTCAAAAAACTGTCTACAAGCCAGATGGTTGAGTCTCTCATCTCTTTCTCTTCCCTGGTATCAGAATATTAGCACAAGGCAGAGTATCACAGCATGAGTATCACATTTTTTGCTAAAAAAATGTTTCTACAGCTAAAAACCACTGAAAGCTAGTAATATATTAAGTGAAATAAATAGGTCACAGATGTGTAAATACCATATCTTTTCTCTGACATGAGAATCTGTAGATGTAAATGAATTCTAAAATGTATGATCAATATTATGAAATAGAAAATATTCAAAGGGAAAAGGATAAGGGCAAGCCATGAGGAGAGAGAAAAAATATGATGTTAAAAATGAAAACAAGCCATATGTATATAGGGGGTGGAGGATTGTAGGGTGGGTAGGGGAATGCAAAAAATGAGAATTAAGTCATATTATATATCGGTACAAATTTTCAATATTGAGTGTTATCATAATGTGTCTGTAAACTGTACCAAGTTAAAGAATTCAATTAAAAAAAAGATTCATCTATTCAGAAACTAAATGATCCACAGCAAAGATCTCTGTTATATGCTGACACTTAGGGATTCCTCAAGTAACATAGATTCCTGCCCAAGTAATGTAAATTTCATTAAAAACTATTCAAGAGGGCCCAGAGATTTAGCTCAGTGGTTCTGGTACCTGCCTAGCAACCACAAGGTCCCTGGTTCAATCCCCAGTAACCACATACAACAATACCGGGCATGGTGACTCACACCTGTAACATCAGCACTTGGGAGGCAGAGGCAGGAGGTTTGCTTAGTTTGAGGCTTGTTAGGCTGCATAGTGAGCTCAGGGCCAGCCTGAACTACAAGACACTATCTCAAAAGAAAAAAAAAAAAACTATTCAAGAAAAAATCCTACAAGAAAATTTCTCAAACTGAAGAATTCAGGTCTCTAGGCTGAAAGCACTCCTAAATGCTTAGCTAAAGTAACTTAAAAATTGTTTTGAAAAAGATTCACATTAAACGCTATCAGACATTTCAGAGAGCTAAAGATAAAAAGTCTAAAGTTTTAAAGGAAATTGTTACTATAACTGAGAAAAATGAAGCATATGGAGAAATACCTTTAAAACCAGGAAGGTATAAAAAAATTTAATTTATAAAGTCTAATACTGAGCTAAACAATAAATCAGCTGTAAAGGTAAGGATGGGCTCAAGCGAATAGTGTATTTCATAATGTAATAACAGAATTAGCCTAGCAAACAGCAGTGCAGCCATACGACGTCGCCCTCGGGCCCTGCACTCCTGCTCATCCCTGTGCTTGCCACATGCTCCCTCCTGCTGGAACTGTTACCTCTTCCTCCACCAGCTCCCAAGGCCGAATGGCAGCAGAGACCTGGACGGCCCCAGGGCTCCTCCCCTGGAGGCCGATACCAGCAGGACAGTAAAAGCTGGCAAGAAAAGAGGGAGGACTCCAAGAATACTTTTAATTAGGGGTCTCAAAACTGCGAGCAACCATTCATTGACTCAATTCCAGGGTGTTGTGGTTTCCAGTTATAACTTTCAGATGGATAGTTTTACTGTATTTGGCTAATAAATTTTAAATGAATCAATATCAGATTTCATGGGATATAATGATGATTTACAGAATTTTTTAAGAGAAGAAAATAAAACAAAAGCCACATACTCTGGTGAGTTCAGAGCAATTGATGAAAACAACAAATATCTTACAATTAGATCATGACACATGATTATTTTGTTTTACACATACAATTTACAGTAAAATTTTGGGAAAGATTTTCAGTAAAAGTTTTGGAGAGATAGCTGTTCACAGCAAAAACACAAATTAGGAAATCTATGTAATAATCAGAAGGGTTAAATTTATTCCTCATTAAACCAAAGTTACCTCCGGCTAGAATATGTAAGTCACATGCGATGACAAAACTGCAGTGGAAATTTTGAAATTAAAATTGCATTTCTGTAGCCAAAGACTATGATCCTTATTAAAATGCAATTACTCCAGGAAATAGGAGCGCTTAAAACTGTGGGGAAGCATTGAAATCTTGTGGCTGAATTTTAGAACCTTTGACAAAGCAAGGTTTTATAAGAAAAATGGGACCTCAGAGCAGGAATTGAGTACAACAGAGGGCTCACCAGATGCCAGAGGGTCATGTTGGTGTATGTTACAATCAGCCTCCAACTTATCTTGATGCTGTTTGTTCACTCACTGCATATTTATGAGTGGTATGCTCAAGATGTACCAGGTGCTGGTTGAGCTCTTAGGACATCAGCGGATAAAACTGACAAAAATCTCGACCCTCAGAGTTTACTCTTTATCAACAAAAGATAAATAAATAACCAACCAAACAAAAAATTAAATCACATTTTGGAAGATAGTTCTAGATTGCTATACAAAAATCAAAACAGAGCAGAGCCGCATTGAGGGCTAGTTATGCCAGGTTGGTAGGGGCAGGTCCGAGTTTTAAATAAGATGGGTGGTTTGGCTTTTCAATCCAGTAATTCTGTGAAAAATCACTGAGCATGCCGTCAGATGCCAGGTTTAAAACTATAAAACATATCTGTGGCAACTGCCAGAAACTGAAAAAAATCACATAACACATGGAGTAGGAGGTACGGAAGCCATTTATTATCTTTGGAGATATTAATAGGTAGTCAAATAACACCACATGATCCCCTTCATTGTTTCACGAATGCAAGGGACGTGCTAAGTCTCAAATCAAAAGCACAGTTTAAAAGTGTCTTTTTGTTATGACATACCTTCGCCTCCACTCCACCCGTGGACCTGCATATACAAGTCCAGCCTGATTTGTTGAGTGTTTCTTTTATCAAGATATAAAAATGTTTAACTATTTGAATTAAACATACTGATAAAGGACAGAGATTATCATAAGTGTTGAGGGTATTGTGATCTGCTTCACACTGAAAGAATAAAAGACTAGAGAAAGCACGGGCTCGGTACAATCTTCCATTCTAATAAAAAGGTAGGCCCTTAATCACCAGGTTCTGCTCTCTGTCATTAACATTCAGGAGGGTGAAAAAACATTAGTTTGAAATTGAAGCTTATTGAAAATTACAAGGGAAACACTTTCATGGCAATCACACATAAGAGCAAGAATTCAAATCAAAATTATTTTATCCTGGACTCCTTAAATTGAGCCTTGAGAGGTGCTTTGTGTTGTCTTTGGCCTTCAAAGCATTCATTTGTTAATCATATCTTACCAAAACCTATGTGCTCATAGTATAAAAGAAAAGGGGAAAATTGCTCAAAACATTAACCATTGGAGTAATGTAATTACTGAGTAAAGTTGAGAAAAAGCTTTGTGAAGTGAGATTACATATTCTGAGTACATGAAACAATGCTTTAGACAGACTGTATGTGGGTAACAGATAACCCTTTGTTTTAAATATCTTGAGTTTGAGGTGACTTTGTGACATCTCTGATAAACATTTATTGAATCAGAAAGTAATTTTTGCTCGTCAGTATCCAATCTTCCTTTCTGTTGGGTATGTTAGGGTCACTAGGTCTTTTTGCCTTCTCCTAGAATACAGGAGCATGAGCCACATTGAGCTAGAACAACTGGAGACTACAGTTTGCCTGTAACCAGGATGATGGCCAAGTGGAGAGAGTTCCCCACATCTGGCACTGGCATACTGAGAGAGGCACAAGGGTAGCAGTCATACCCATAAGCCATAGCAGTAGTGACTACAGGGGTAGGTAGCTGTGAGCAAACTCAAAGTTTTCTTTATCCAAATTTTTCCATGGGCCCAGCTTTGTAAACTCTTGGAGAAGACCTGTTCTGGCCATTAGGTTTGTCTCCCCAGTCTTACCCACAGTTCCAAAGCTCTCAGAAAACCTGCATTAAATTCACTTTATGTTCAAACTAGTAGGGCTGTCTCCTTTTTCAGCCAAGAACCTTGACTAAAGATATTTGTGTGAAATGAGAATGATTATCTATTCTCTTTCATCTCAAAAAGTTAGAGTGGGAGTCATGAAGCTATGATTTTCCTAAGTTACTCACAAAGTTGCTCTGAATACATGGCTCAGATACTAAAGAAAAATTGAACATGTATGAATGGAAGCCAGGCACAAGGTTAAAAATAATTTGGTGTTTAAGTCTTGGAAATTAATAATATCACTTATGAAACTATGTAAAGGGAACAAAGGGAAGAGCTGAGAACTGAACCTTAGGAATATTTACTTTTAAGAAGTGAATGAAAACAGAGTGTGGACTAAAGAGTTCAATAAAATATTTATTGTGCCGGGCGTGGTGGCTCATGCCTGTAATCCCAGTACTCGGGAGGCAGAGACAGGAGGATTGCTGAGTTCGAGGCTTGCCTGGGCTACATAGTGAGCTCAGAGCCAGCCTGAACTACAAAGCGAGACCCTGTTTCCAAAAAGGAAAAAAAAAAATTATTGAATACCTGGTGCAATAGCACATGCCTGTAATCCCAGCTACTCAAGAAGTCAAGGCAGGAGGATCACAAGTTCAAGACCAGTTTGGGCAACTTAGTGAGATCCTGTTTCAAAATAAAAAAAATTCAAGAAGGATAGGAATATCGCTCGGTGCAAAAGCCTATGTTCCATCTCCAGTACTTCCAAAATGAATAGATCTTTTAAAAAATAAGGAACAAAAGAGAGTGTATGGAATGGATTTGAGACTTAAACATTAAAACAAACAAAAAGCCTGTTGGAAAGCAGGTTAGGTAAAACTCCTGGAGACATTGGCTTAGGCAAAGATTTTATGAATACAACCTCTATAGCACAAGAACTAGCAGAAAGAATCAACAAATGGTATCTCATCCTACTGAAAAGCTTCTGCACAGCAAAAGAAGTCACTGGTACCACTAAAAGACAACCAACAACATGGGAAAAAAATCTTTACTAGCTGTTTATCAGACAAAGGGCTATTATCTACAATATATAAAGAACTTAAACAGATCAGCCTCTCCAGGTTTAAAGACCCAATACAAAAATGGGCATCTTGGGCCGGAGGGTTAGCTCAGTAGTTCCGGCGCCTGCCTCGCAAGCGCAAGGACCTGAGTTCGATCCCCAGTAACCACATATAATGCTGGGCATGGAGACACGCCCACCAACAATCAACACCGCATACCACAATGCCGGACGTGGTGGCTCACGCCTGTAATTCCAGCACTTGGGAGGCAGAGACAGGAGGATTGCTGAGTTTGCAGCGGCTTGCCTGGGCACCATAGTGAGCTCAGAGCCAGTCTGAACTACAACGCGAGACCCTGTCTCAAAAAGCAAAAAAAATAAAAAATAAAAAAATAAAAAAAAATGGACATCTTAAATAAACAGACAGTTCTCAGAGGCAGAAGTCAAAGCAGCTAAGAAGCATATGAAGAATTGTTCAACATCACTGATCATTCGAGAGATGCAAATGAAAACAACACTGAGATTTCATCTCACTCCACAAAGAATGGCCGCGATCACAAAATCAACCAACAATACATGGGGGCGAGGCTGTGGGGAAAAAGGAACCCTTCTCCACTGTTGCTAGGATTGTAGACTTGTGGAAGCATTGTGGAGATCTGTGTGGAGATTTCTCAGAAAACAAGACTAGGGTTCCCATTTGACCCTGCTATCCCCCTGCTAGGAATATACCCAAAGGAATTTTAAAAATCACATTGGAAAGACAGATGTACACCCTTGTTCATAGCAGCTCAGTTCGTGATAGCTCAATCTTGGAAACAACCCAAATGCCCATCAACTGGAGACTGGATAAAGAAGATGTGTGTTTTTTTTTTTTTATAAAATGGAGTATTATTCTGCCATAAAGAATGACAAGATTCATTCATTTACATGCAAATGGATACACCTGGAGGACACACTAATAAGTGAAATAAATAGATCACAGATAGGCAAATGCTGGATCTTCTCTTTGATATAAGCATCTTTGATATGATGTAAATGAGCTCTAGAAAGTATGACAGTTTTTGTAGAATGGGAAATTTCCAAAGGAAATTTGGTGTGGGAATGTAATGAGGGGAGGGAATAAATATGGTTCTGAAAGAAAATAAAAGAGCATGTATATAGGGGGTGGGGAGGTGTGGGTGGGTGGGGATGTGGGTAAAAATGAGAAGTAACTTGTATCATATACAAGTTCCCCAATGTTATGTGTGATTGTGAAATGTATATAAAATGTATCAATATAAAATTCGATTTTTTAAAAAAAGAGAGTGTATGGAAAGTACAGAAAGCTGAGAGACCATTCAGGCAAGGTTTGTGTGTGCAACAAGGCTGTTTTTTCTCTTGGGTGTGAATGAACTGAGTTCGAAAACAGAGTCAACCCCAAGCAAGGAGAGCAAAAGAGCTTTTCGGGGGGAGGTGGTTTCCAGGCATTGGAGGTGTTGCCAAGGACTGGTCTGAGGCATCGCTGCCTTGGGGAGTTTGGAAGCGGAGATAGTGTAGCTGCCCTCCTCAGGACACCAGTGGTGCTGATGTACTCAGACTTCCCAGAACCCACAGCAATGTAGCTGTACCCAGGTTTCTTGGAACTGAGTGGCTGGGTCATGCAGTTCTGTAATGGTCTTTCCTGCATATGCCCTCCCTGGACAGGCCTGATAAAGTGAGGACTGTTGAGACCAAAACATTACAGAATGACTTAAGAGAGTAACTGATGATGATATATTCAATAGACTAGGGATGGAGAAGACCATTCTGTCTCCATGAGTTCATTTGGAATCTGAAATATGTCTATTACAGAGACCCTTTGAGAGATAATAAAGCCAAAGGCAACCTGCAGAAGATGCATAGTAAGTTAGGACATAAAGAGAATGAGTGTTAACTTTTGTTTTAGGAAGTTTAGTAGAAGAGAAAGAGTTGAGGTTTTTTATTAAGCATCGGAGGAGTGAACATGACATTTTTGTACAAGATGGATGATTTGAACACCAAAGAGAAGGAACTTAAGAAAAAGGAAGCAAGAGCTATATAGATAAGGACCGAGACCCCATTTCTGTCAAATAACTGTCTGGGTATTCTTGTTCAGCATCATGAAATCATAGCCATAGCCCACTGTGTAGTCAATCACATTTTCTATATCTGGTTCTATTGTATCACTTTTTATTGTCTATTGCATAATATGATCTAGATGTTATTAAATCAATAGATTCAAATATACTCAGCTGCAGTTGGCCTGCATTGGCTGTGAAGGTGATAAACACAGTATCTCAAGCCAGGGAAAGTAAGTTGCCTGAGATATCTGATTGTTTCAGGTCCTAGATAGAGTTTGGGTAGATTTTGAAGGAGTGACACTATCAGTTTCTGCATGTGTTATACCAGACCTTCACACAGAAAAAAACCCCAGAGAATCTCATTAGAGTTATTGAGGTGACATCGAGCACTGAGAAGAAAAGACCTTTTTAAGAGGTTCATAGACCTCAGAAAAGTTATTGCTGTAGCTGCTATCTACTTGAGTTGAGGTAAGGTTAAATTTTGAATTCTGATATGTATGGTACAAGTATTGCTAAGATTTCTCTTCCCATTTTCATTCTAGCTGTATTTTTCATACAGTAGGCTTTAGAGTCTGACAAGTCTGAATCTTCAGCTTCAAAATTACTCACTCGAATAGTTAGTATCACAAATATTCTCCATTTGTTAGCTGTGTAATCTCAGACAAGTTATGTAATCTCTCAAACCCAGGCTATGTATAAAATGATAGTGTGCACATTTGGGGCTCTGGAGATTATAAAATATGGCCTGCCAGTCACTGAACACAGTGTTTGGCAAATGGTAAATGCTCAAAACATGATAGCTTAATTTTTTTTTCACATTCTCCAGATGCTGGGCTGTAATTTCTTCACAATTAGTAATTACAGAGCATTAGTGTGCATGGTGGGTAACAGGAAAGAATAGCCTAGCTAGTGAGTCTCTCAAGTTGACCCATGTTCTTAGCATTTTCCTACTTAATCATCAAGTGACCTTCATAATATTAAAGTTTTCATTGGAGATAAAAATGTAAAGAATAGCTCCAATATAATTTATTAAAATTTAACCAAATGCATAATATTCAAGCATAATTGGGTTATAATTGCTCAGGCTGGATCATATTTGCACATGATGTTTCTCTCTCTCCTCTCAAGGACTCATAATGCCTAAAAGGCTCTTCTTACACATGTGTATGTATGTATACATCGCCATATAAGTGTAGGCAACTTTCATTCTCCTCATCACTTTACGGACCATTCTCACAGTAGCCACCCAGCCTGAAATGGTCAACACATGATTTTTCTCTTCTGTTCAAACAAGCACTTGAAAATATGGACTCAAAAAGATATTTACACACCTATGATCATAGTATTTATATTTGTAACAATAAAAATGTAGAAACAACCCAAATATCCATGGATGAATGAATACATAAATAAAATAGAATATTTAATAAATAAAAAGAAATGAAATCCTGGCATATGCTCTAATAACATAAATAACCCCTGAAACCATTGTGAATTGAAATAAGCCAGTTACAAGAATACAAATGTTGTACAATGCCACTTATGCCGGGGACCTGGAATAGACAAACACGTAGACACAGAAAGTAAAATGATAGTTTCCAAGGGCAAGAGAAAGAGAGAATGGGAATCAATAATGTAAATAGTACAAAGTTTTGATGAGATAAAATGAAAATATTTTGGAGATGGATGGTGGTGATGGTTGTATTGTGTGTACTTAGCATCAAAGAGCCACACACTTAAAATGGTTGAATGGTAAATTTTAGGCCACGCCTCTTTTGTCAGGCTAAAAAAGTGCACGTAAAACACAAATACAACCCATCTCATACGAGAAACCCAAATTTTTATATTGACTTAATGGCCCTAAAGGATCTGATTCCATACTATCTTTTGACAGAGTCCCCCTTTCACCCCTGGTCACTCTGGTTCAGGCACAGCAACTATTTGTAATGTGAAATTCTCCGAGTATGTGCTTGAGTCAGCCATGTGCTGTACCTGGATTCTGGAGCGGACATCTCCCAGATAACTCACGGTCCTCACTCTCTCACTCACATCGTGAGTTTTGAAATGAAATTACGTTCTTCCAGCAGTTCTTTGATTCTTCTACTTTTCTTCACATAACTTATTAGCATTTGACCTACATATCATACATTTATTCATTTATTCCCACCACTTTAATTGAAGTTTCATGGAGGTATAATTTTTCTTATTTTCCCCGTCTTTGCACTCCCAGGGTAGAATGGTACCCAGCACCTGTTAGTCATCCCTTAAATATTTGCTGGTAAACAGCCAAAATGTATGAACCCATACAAACACAAGAACAGGCAGCAAAAATAGACCTAAAAGATAATTTTAAAAATATAAAGTCCTTATATTCATTAATTTAATATTTCTTGATCATCTTTAATCATTTATATTCAAACTTAATTCAACAAACATTTACTGAGGGCCCTCTGTGTCCTGGCTAACATTTATCCAGTTTGAGTTGGCATCATTTTGTCACAGGTCTGTAATCATCCAGTAAATGGTTCTGCTTTCTACAATATGTACTCTTTCAAGTTTGAATAGAAGCACATTTTTGTCAGCGAGGAGGGTAAATTGGACATTCAGAATCTTTTTCTCCCGCAACCATGATTCCGCCTCTTTATGCCTCCTCTGCTCACCATGAGCTACTCAACACCAGCCACGTGAGAGCTAATCCGGCCCATCACTCTGCTCTTGGGCAGAAATTACTGTATGAAGCAAGAGTCTATCTTACTTGAGGACTGTTTTTCGAGAAATATGTACCACTACCATAATTATATCAAAATAAGTCTTCAGTCATATCACAACCATTATTTTATAGATTAAGAACTAACATAGATAATTTTGCCAAGTTTTCTAAACATATCAAGTCAACTTTGTGATTTGATACGTATCAATATGTATCAATATTTGATAGGTATTTGATATGTATCGAGGTTAATAGTCACAAAACTCACATGATCAACTTCCAAAGCTTCCTGAGCCCTACTGAATTTTATTAACATACAATTTCTTTTCTAAGATAAATAACGTTTTTCTACCAAACAATGTCTTTTAGAGTAAAAGAGTACACTTTCTGATGCTGGGGGACTGCATTTGGAACATCCTTCCAAAACTGGATTTTAAGGTATTGATATAAAACTATGGTTTTCTGAGATGAAGGTAGTGTCCCATTAAAAACAATGCCATGGGATGTGTTGATTACTTGTAAAAGAATTTTGCTAGAGTGACTATTAAGATTAGGAATAAAATTCTGAAGCATCAAAAGCGTGAGAAAATGAAGATTAGCCTGAAATACATTAACAAAAACACAAAAGGCAAAGTCAAAATGTGGTGCCATTAATAACAGTTACTAGTTACTGACGCCAAGCTCTGCTGCTACCCCAGATTTCAACCCCCGGCCCTCACCTTTCTAAGCCTGCATAAGCCATTTACAGCCAGAATCCTGCTAACTGGCTTTGGAGGAAATTCCCCACCCTTTGTATCTCATCATTCTTGAAATCTGACCTGGCTCTTCACTGCTGCCTTTGACCTCCCTTCAGCATGAATTCTGTTCTGGATAAAAGACAGTTAAGTCATTTAGCAAGAATCCAACACCTGATATCTTCTCTCAGCAGTTTTCTATCCACTGATTTACCCCAGCTTGTCGATGATAAATCTCCAGCTGTCTTTGCTTTGTCTGAGGTAAAACCAAATCTTTCTTCTCTTGTACCAATCTTCATATCTATTGCAATGGTTCTGATGAAAATTTTCCTTGTCATTTTAGCAAGTGTCAGAATAGTTTTTCTTCAGTATTCTATTTTTTAAATTTAGTACACAAAATGTATCAATTCTTGAATTAAATTCTATTTATTTATTCTGATCTTTTTCTCTTTCAAAGTCCTGCAATTAAATTATTTTATATATTATCTTTAGTATTAATGAGAAGAATGAATAAAGTGGGAAGGAGTAAGAAAATGGGGTAAGCTCTGGTTTGTCATTTTGAAAACTGATTAAAAGTCTCCACCCTGCTGTACCACACTATCTCTCAACATGTTTTGCCAGTTTTGGTAAATGAGAATGCTATTCCCGGAGGTCACTGCTCACCTTTAAGGAGCCTCGAAGGCAGGAGGAGCCGAGTCCTGGCCCGGAGCAGGCACACACTGGAGCGGAGGTGGACGGCTCTCCGTGGTGCTCGTCCTCAGCTTTACGGTGGAAATGGAAACTTAACATGCAAACCAAACAAACCAACCGAATGAAGAATTCTCTTTCCCAGTCCCATTGATGAGCCCTCATTCCATCTTACAAGATAGAAATGCTCATTAAGTTTTTATGGGAGGTTTTATGGAGCAATGGAATTCATTTTTGTAATGGAACATTATATTATTTGTTATTTATTGCATTTCTGTTACAATTTCCAACTGACATGCAGGATCACTTATACGTACTTTACGATCAGGAATTTGTATGGCCTTGGGAACAAACTTTTAAAAACCCATCATCCCACAGAGACGCTCGGAATCTTGTCCCATCAAAGGCAGTTTGTTGAGTTTTTAACCTGCAAGCCTGATTCAAAGCCTTAAACAGGCTGGCACTGCAACCAAGAGGAATAATCACACCTATTGTTTATTAAATCTAAGACAAGCAATAAGGAGAAAATGGTCACATTAAGCATGTATTAAGAGATTAAATACAGCTTCCCAAATAGGCTGCTGAGATTCATATGACAGCATATCAGGTACAGATTTTAAAGCCCCTGCTGTCTGCTACCTAACTAACAAAGACACTGAAAATCAGCGGAAAGAGGAAAATTCTCTTATCTAGCATAGGAAGAGAATGAGTAACTTGATCCCTACTTCACAGGGTCTTGGCAATAGTATCTGTTTATAGTTAAGAATCTCCTGGCACGGGGCTGGTGCAGGCCTGCAGTCCCAGAACTTGGAAGGCTGAGGGAGGTGTATCGCCAAGAGTTCGGGGTCAGCCTGGGCTACATAGGGAAAATTTAATCTCAGCACTTCAGAGGCCGAGGTAGGAAGATTGCCATGAGTTTAAGGCCAGCCTGAGCTATACAGTAATTTCAAGGCCAGCCTAAACTGTACAGCGAGACCTTGCCTCAGATTAAATAAAAAAGAAAGAAAGTTAATGATGTTGCTCCATAAAGAAATAATAGCATGCTTTTCATTAAATCTATATTTTCCCTTATGACTCCACTTCCTATTTCTTTTCTCCTAATTCCTTTGCCAGGCCTTTGCAGCTCCTGTGAGCCCTGTACCTGCACATGACTTCAAGGCACTCTGTCCTCTCCTGTCACTTTCTCATAGTGCTCTGGCCAGAGTCCACTTTTCACAAGCTCAGAGGGAGATGCATTTTACATCTTTCAAGGTGAAAGCCTCCTCCCTTCTTTGTGATCCACAGTTGAAATGTACTTTACTTGTCTTTAAAAAAAAGTAAAAGTCCCATATGTATTAATTATACAGTACAGCTTAAATCTCTAGATTCCCAGGGGCACTTACAGTCATTTAATAATTCTCATTTCTCTTGGATGATTTGTTTTATTCTTAAATCTTTAAATCTGGGAACCATGCTCTACCCTCCTCGGAGCCGTGGACTCATCCATTTCACATTGCCGAACTGAAATGGTCACCAGGGAATTCTTTTCTGAGTGTTTCATCCTGTGTTCAAAGGCAGACCGAGACTTTGGCTGGGCCTCTCTTCTCTGCTTCTCACACCAATGTCACTCTGATTAGAGGATCGACCATTTGGAAGAGGGATAGAACATGTGCTTGTTTCTCAGAAGATTCCTAGAATAACTCTCCCCAAGGAAATATTTTGAGCACTTTGAGGAATTGACAACTCTAAGTACATCACCTTTTGATATTCATGAAATCTAAGGACACAGAACATTATAAAAGATAACTTGGAAACATGTATAAGAACACTTGGGCTGGAAACTCATCGGTATGGGATATGGAATGGGTCATCTCTGGGCATTTTTTTTTTTTTTTTTACTGTGGGATTGTGCTTTGTGGAGTCTTAGTGAATGTGGGAGCAGAAGTACCTATTCTGTTCAAGAACACAGAAGAGTCTATAAGGGCACAAACTTTTATGACCTAAACCATAATAAAAGAAATTACTCACAGCTAGCTTGGGTTGTACAAATGCTTAGAAGCAACATTTAAAAAACACTATATGAAAACATGGGTGTGACAGTGCTTGAAATGCTGAGTGATAATGTCTCTGAGGTCTTTGATATTTGCTATTTTCAAAAAAGGCATTTAGGTTGCTTTAATTCTTGACTTTCTGCTCGTATCCGCCCTTCTCTATCCTTGTGCCTCGCCCTCCACAGTTTGCTATGAATTATACAACTACACCCAGGGGTTCTGGGCCTTCTGCTCCTCCAGAATTGCTAATGAAGATGAATAATTCCTTGTAGTCAGTAAAAAATACAATAAAAGAAAATCAAAGGACCAAGTCCTCTGAGTAGTGGGTTTGTGTGCCCGAGTAGCCCTTCCTACCAGGGTTTTGCATCTCCTCTCTGTCAGAACTGGGGCATTACCAAGAATACTGGCATAGCAAGTACTTCTGAATCTCCAGTCCTGTGTTTTTAATAGCGAATGAGATCCAGGACATCCTACCAAAAATATTTTAGCTGAAATAATTTGAGAATACAGTAAAAGCAAAGGTCACTCTGACCTTCACCTCATCTTCTCCCTAAAACAGATCATAAAACCTATGATGGATTTTCTGACTGTCCCATGAAACAGGCCTTAAGATCCTCCTGTGAAAGATGCCCTTGCTGTGCCCTGGAGGACAGGAGTGTTCTGGTCTTTGAAGACCACAGAGACATGGAGAGGAATCCGAGCAAGGAACTCCCCTGACCATTGTCACTACACCGTACTCCTTTCATGCAAATATACGCCCTATAATGTTCTATTCTTCATCAAAAGTAGTGTAAAAACACACAAGTTTAACTCTTTCTTTGGGTCTTTATTTCCTTATGAGTTTCCCATGTCACATAAAACTTAATCAAGGAAGTCTGTGTGTTCCTTCCTTGATAATCTTTCTCTGTTACAGAAGCTGCAGCCAGGAACCCTGCTATTTTTCCTCTCTTACACACCGCAACAGACAGGCTTGTTATTTCACTTCACAGGATTCAACCTCTGAAAGAGAAGTTATCAATTCTTCCTTCCTGTATTCTTAGAACAAGGCCTAGATTATTCTCTATGGTAAGCTCTCTCATTGCAGTAGGACTTTAGGGCCACTCTCTCAACTAAGGAAACTTTACAGTTTGAGCAATACTTTTCATATAAGTAGACTTGGGCCGGGATGAGAGATAAGAACCTTCTGAGAAAAATCCTTCAAGAAGAGACATTGAAAAGTAGTGCTGTGGAAATAGCACTGAGATTTTGAACGAAGAGAGTCAGCTGGACCCTCTTCCCTATTCTCACCTCAGACCTGCTGGGACACCAAGAAATCTGGACTGACAGTTACTTAGTGGTTGTTTGGTGATAGCAGTACTCAGCAGACAGACTATGAGGCATCAGGGTGAGAAGGACACAGGGAGCGGACAAGTACATCAGAGGACTCCTGAGAGCAAATTGGAGATGATCATGGTTTCAATTCGTTCAAAGAGAGTTTCAGAATAAACTGAAAAAAATCATGTTGTTTATGTCTTTGTCACTAGTTATCATGAAAACTGACCTAAGCATAAAAATCCATAGAGTAGATCTCTATAGCCACACTCCCCATAGCTCTCTCTTCTCCTAGGAAAGAAATGTCTGTCCCCAAGATACAAGGCAGAACCCACTGAAAGAAGACTACAGTAAGAGAGTCTCAGGGGAATAAAGGTCAGCTTCAGTGGGGATAGAAGGCCCTTTCTTAAACCTGAAACTGCTTATAATTTCATCAGTCAAGAAACCTTCTCAGTGTGATTACAAAGAATTAACATGCATAAATATTGCAGTAAGCCACAAAAAGCTAAAGTTTCCTGCAGGTGCGTGTGCGCGCACGCACGGACACGCGCACTCGCACACACACGCACACGCACACACACACACACACAACACTTCGGAGGACACCTGAGAAAGGAGCACTCTTTCCCTAAGGATTATGAGGAGTTGACTGTGAACTCCTTCCACCCGCAGGATGAACAGCACATCTCTTCTGAGGACTTGGAAGTGTCTGGGTCCGAGGCATGGAAGGGCCAAATGTGTTCTGCGAATCCCACAGAAAGTGGTGGGTGAAGCCCAGCTACAGGCCTTCCAGGGCAGCGTGAACTGGCCCAATGTGCACAAAACATTCTTAGCTGATGAAGAACTGGAAGTGTGACTGTGCTAAGGTGCTGGAAATATTAGGTCCCTGCTTCACTGTTCCCTCATTTTTCTTCCTCTCCTGTCCCTTCCTCGTCTTTGGCAATCACACTGGGCTCTGGTATCTTTCCTAGTTTCTCACATGTTTTTCATTAGGACAGAAGAGAAGTGAGCACATTCCTCCCTGTTCTTTCAGATGACTGTGCTTAACCATTAAACATCTTGTACATTTCTATCAGAAATATATACTCATCCCACCAAAAAGAGCCCTTTTAAATCTAGCCCTTTTTAAAAATGTCTTGTCCCAAGGAACATACTCATTTGAAACAACCAAACAACACTTGGCTGAAAATGATTCATTTTCCTAGGAGGAAGAAACTGAACTAGTGATCAGATATTTGACTTCCAGTCCTGGGCTCTGTATTTAACTAGTTGTGTCACTTTATAAAATTTTCTTCAAGATTCTGGTGTTAATTTTCTCACCTCTGAAAATGACAGAGGCAGATTGGGTCATTTCCTGAGGACCTCTCTGGAGATCTTATGTTTGTAAGGTGGTTGGTGTCATCTTTAGGAAAAAGATGACATAAGACTTCTTACCTACATAGGAAAATAAAGGCAAATCCTCAAGCTCTGGCATCTATTCTCTAATAGAAAAAAGTACCAGGGCCGGAGTATTAGCTCAGTGGTTCTGGTGCCTGCCTCGCAAGTGCAAGGTCCTGAGTTCGATCCCTGGTAACCACATATAATGCTGGGCATGTAGACACGCTCACCAACAATCAACACCGCATACCACAGTGCCAGACGTGGTGGCTCACACCTGTAATCCCAGCACTCGGGAGGCAGAGACAGGAGGATTGCTGAGTTCGCGGCAGCTTGCCTGGGCACCATAGTGGGCTCAGGGCCAGTCTGAACTACAAAGTGAGACCCTGTCTCAAAAAAAAGAAAAAATACCAAAACATGAGAGTCCATTCCAATGTATTAACATGATTTTATTAACAGCTCAGATCCCATTGGATCAGAGCCCAGAGCCAGGATCCAGATCTGGACCTTAGAACGCACACAGTAGATGCTGGCAGGAGGATGCCCTGCTCTAGCTGCAGACAAGGTAGGGAGTGTGGAGTACTGGAAGGAACTCCAGTCTCAGCCCCACCACTGACCACTGTAAAACTTATAACTACAGCAATCACATACATTTCAGAGCCTCAGTTTCCTTCACTGCAAAATATCTAATGACATAATGTGCATGGGAATGATTCATACAGTGTAGAGCCCTTAAATGGCATCCTAAGGACATGTGCTGACTACTTCCCTGAAGTCAGTGTGCACTGAGTATGTCTGAAAAACCATTTCTTTACCCCAGTTTATAAGCTGTAAACTATAGGAAATATACCTAGAAGTTTCATGGATAAAAGAAATAAATAGAATAAAGATGTGCCATATTATGGAACACAATAACCTCCACGAATGTATTACATGTCATGAACATGAGCTAATATTAGCAATATTGACAAGAATAGAAAAAGGAAATGGGACTTAGAGGAGGAAGGGAAGGGGAAGGGAAGGAGGTTTAAAAAGAAACAAATTCCATTATGTATAGGGACTCACTCACCAAGATGATTGTAAATGGAATGTACTGCAAACATGTACTAATAAAAACATTAAAAAAGAAATGGAAATACTCATGTCACTTAAGAAGTCATCTAGTAAAATCTGTCTCATCAGTGGAGAAATCTTTCATCTCTAAATTCCACACACCAATAGGAGGCTAGAAGTCATTCTATTCTAAATCTGGCCAACTTGAGGCAGAGGCTGGAAGAGCTCTCATAGTCTGTCCTCTTAAGATCAGTTTGGTATTTTGTGGCAAATTTCTTTGGAGATGATTTCAAACTTACAGAGAACTCCCAAAAGGCAAATTACTGCAAACGTACCTGTAACATGTGTGCAAAATCATTTAACATTTTACTCATCTCTTTGTCATTTGTTACTTCTTCTCTCCTTATCTTTTATCTATCCAACTGTAATTTCTTTTCTGTACCTTTTGAGATGAACTACATAGTCCTTTACCTTTAAGTAGTTTAGTTTTTATTTCTCAAGAACAGGGATATTGTTGCATGTAGCTATAATACAGTTATAAACTTTATACACTTTAATATTGATACAATACTGTACATCTTAACACACCTTTTGCAGAGCTCTTGATTTTCATGACAGTCAGTAAGATGGCTAGTGGTCAGAATTCTGTTTCCTTCCTGTTGCTGGCTCCCACCCTGATGAGTTTTCACACTGACATCTGCAGCACACACAGCCTCTCCTGGCCTTAGTCTGTAAATCAGGAAGTCCGGCCATTACGACCTGTAAAGTGCCTTCTGGCTTGATCCATATGTTATTCTACCATGTGGCTGCCCATCTGTCCCCAAGCTTTGATCCCCAGGCTCCAGGCAATTTGGAGCAATACTGACTGTGTCCGGAAGCTTTGAGAGAGAAGCTAGGTGATTCATATAACGTCACTCTTGGCTCCACGCTGCATAAGTCAGAGCCTTCTTTGAAGACATTTCCAGACATGGTCAACTCATCTTAACGTTTTACTGCTGTGAAGATATTCTATCCCAGGGCTCCATGCACTGCTAAGGACAACAGCAAAAAGCCCGTCTTCAGGCAGGGCATCTCCCTTTCTGTCAGTGCTTATGCCTGTGGTCTGCTGGAGAGGAGGAAAACACACTTGGTCGTAAGCAGCAAAATAAAAGTCACGCTATGTAGGATTTTTTTTCACTCCAGTTTAGTGGTTCTTATTTTTACCATTTACTGAAAGTGAGTATATTGCTAGTAAGAGCATCCTAAGCTTTAAGTGGAAAAATGAATGTTTACCAAGCACCTGAAGATCTAAGTTACATAATGGAAAGCGGGTTTACTACTGTGAAGTGCAGGGGAGCTGTTTTCACCAGAAGGATGTGGGCTCACAATGGTTCCACCTCCCGGGGACCTGGATGTGCTGACGTAGCGCCCTCTTCACCAGCCTGGTGCCAGCTTCTGCCCTGGGGGACTCTGGAGGGCAAGCTCTCCAGACGTGGGGCGGCCCTGTGTCAGCCACGTGCTACACACGGTTTGGTCACGAGGGCGACCGCTCAGGTGCAGGGAGAGGAAGAATGAAAACGGCAGAGGAACTGAGCAAGGGGCAAAAACCTCTGCTGCAATAAAACCGCCTTTGGAAGCTCGTGATCTTCACTGTCACACGTGGAGATCAGGTTCACCCGTAATTCTCGCCACTGTCCCCCACGACTGTCACTGTGATTACTCGTCCCCCAGCATCTGTGTGTCACCGATGCAGTGAAGGGCGCCTGCTGTTTTCAGATTATCAGAGCAGAACACACTCAGCTTCCATCTGCTGGAGGCAGCTGATCCCGCGCCCAGGACTGTCCTGAAGCAGGGCAGAGCTTGTGCCGACAGAGAGCTGCGGTGGACTGAGGAGAAGAAGACAGAAAATGAAAAGAAAGATGTTCCCATGTTTGAACCTGAACAACAGTAAATGTTGATGGCAAAATTAAGCGTCCTGCAAGAATTCAGAAGTTCTGGCAAGGCCCTGCCGGCAAGACCCCTAACCTGTAGCCAAGGAAGGCCTCTGTGACCCACCGTGGTGGTGTGGATTTTGAAAAACCCCAGAGGCTGGAATTGATCTTCGAGGATTAGCTGGTGTTTCGCTTAAGAGTCTGGAGTGAACGAACGGTACGCTCACGAGAGCCAGCCTGCCCTTCCATGGCACTGCTGGCAAGCTGGCCCTCGGGTACACCCAGCCCCCAACATGCCTCCCCCTCAGCTTCAACTTCCTCTCCTATTCCCAGGATCATCTTAAGAACCAGAACTATGTCAGCTTGGAGGGAGATCTGAAACAAGGCCGTCAGCACCTTTTGCCTGTGACCTACTTGCACCCTCAGTCTTCGCAGATGAAGTAGATACGCTGCCCACACCCACTGGCGCGGGAGTCATGTGTCTGTTCTTCTGGCTGGGAGGCAGGACATCGGAGTCTGCCAAACTCCACGAGCAGATTTTTCTCAGTGATAGTGAAATTCTTGCTTAGTACAGATTTATTTCCCATGGTTAAATCATTCAACCTAGAGAAGATAAGCGCAGCCACCTGATCTGGTCGGTATGACAAGCAAATTAAGATTCTCTCTCTCTTCTTCCCTCCCTGTCTCACACGCTTCCTTTCTTTCCTTCTCTCTTTTCTGAAAAAATAGTGCAAAATTTCATAACAAAATTAAAGAATCACAATAGTTAACACATTGTATCAGTATCTTCAAGTTACAGAAGATTTCTCTTACAAAGAAGAAACAAACACAAAACTTTTCAATGAACTGAAAGAAACTAACAATATAATTGAAGCAAATTAACATATATCTCAAAATATTTTTGAAACCAGCAGAATAGATGATTTGGGGGACCATCTCAACCTTTCTCCACTTCCTATTTATGTACCTCCAATTTTGCTGCCACTTGTATATACGTACATCGAGTTTCTCATATAAGAGAAAATGTGATATTTAAGCTTGCATGTCTGACTTATTTCATCTAAAATTATAACCTCAATTTGCATCTGTTTTCCTACAAATGACTCAAGTATATTTTTCTTTATGGAAAAGTGGTACTCCATTATGTATAAATAATACATTTTCTTGTCCATTCATCTGTTAATGGACGAGAAACTATTTCCAAGATTTATTATAAGTTGTGTTGCTATAAGCATAGGTATGTATGTATTGCTATGACACAATAACTCTAACTCTAGGGGAGATACCTAAAAGAAGGATAGATGTGTCACTCTTCTTTTTTTAAACTTCCATTCACATAAGCTTTATGGCATGATGGCTTTATCTTTAACATGCTAAGTTCATTTAAGGCAACTTGGATATGAACTGTGAGACTGGACTATGATGACATCTGACATACAGAGTGGCCAGTGTTAGTCCTGCATGTGACATTTGAGGGTTTGAATTGTCGGTTAAACATTCACTGTGTGGCTGATGACCCTTATCCACGCATCCTACACTAGAGAGAGGCTGTCATCAAGCTACAAAAGAACAGAGAGCAATAAACAGAAGTTAAACCGAAAGGTAGAGTTTCTTCTTTAGGTAACTCCAAGAAAAAGAAGTTCATAGACCAGAAACTTTTACCCCCAATCCCCAGATCTCTACAGTTAAGAAAAATGTAGGTTTTTAGACTAAGCTAATCTCTTTTCCACCTCAGTCTCCATCTCTCAGATTGGATTGTTATTTGTTCCTTTATTCCCTTGTCTACAAGTTCCATGTTTAAAGTGGGAAGCCCTGTTCTAGCAGGTAACTCCACACACCCCTGATGTTATGATGTAAACCCAATATAAGACATTCAAAAGTGAATTTTAAAACCTAAAATTTCACAAATTCAGAAGTCTGCAGAAACACATTTTGGAGTCTCACTACAAAGGGAATATAATCTTATAAGATCTCATTTCTTGTAACAGTCCAAGTAAACAAATGTCACAGACGTTTTTGTGACTTACCAGGTCTGCATTTCATCAATTTGTCAGGAAGCTGAGCAATGTACCTATTAAAACCTCATAAAAAATTGGAACTATAATTCTGATTTTTATTTATAACTCAATTTCAGTGAACTGGCACCAACCTTTAGAGTTTTTTTTTTTCCAAAACAGAATATGACTCTGAGTCAAAAACTAATTGATTCCAGCTTTCCAGTTTATGAACTTCCTTTTTATTTTCTGCTTCTATTGCTATAGCCATTTCCACTCCATTATTAAGCTGCTGATTCCATATACACATCCTTTCCCTGGGTCTGTAGAAGAGGTGCAGGGCAACGCTCACTGATTTGAACTCAGTACGGCAGTGAGGTGAGCTGGCCTTACAAGAAGAGTGACCTATGTGATCAAAATCATATTATTTTGTTACCGCTGGGGATGGGGATAGGGATGAAGACAGCAAAGACTAATCATTTGAATAAGCCAGCCAGATGGGTAGCGAGTTCTCAAACCACCTCTTAGAATCTTAATTTTTGATTCTTCCTAGATGGCAAGGCAAAAGGCATAATAAGCAATAGAAATGGCTTAATTTTGTAATCTCAAAACCTGGAACAATACATTCTGATTCTACCCATTTCTGTATGTATGACTTCAACAAACTATTTTGATACTGTAAACTTCACAGTATAGGAAGACAATCCTATAATATTGCATGTTTTCATGATTATTTGAAACATTCTATATCGAATATTGATTGCATCCCTGGGCACATGATAGGTGGATCCCAAATAAATAGTAGTCATAGTTGTTATTTTATCAAGTGTTTCTCTCTGTTAATTGAGATCATCATGTGGTTTTTCATTCATTCTGTTAATGTGCTGCCTTACACTGATTTTCAACTGACAAACCATCTCAGAATAAACCCCACTTGCCCCATTCTCCTACTTGATGCTAGTAAATTTACAATATTAATCTTCCTACCTTATATACTCACTGATAGAATTAGAACTGCTTTTCTGCACATATCTTATAAAGTTTGTAAAAACTAAAGAATAGAGTTCAGGCAAAATTACAGAATATAGGCATTTATGTTAATATATTCAACTTTAACAAAGGTCTTTAGACCTTCAGTTGGTTTTAGGTTACTCACCAGTATCCAGTCATTTCTACTTGAAGGTATTCCTTTAGCACTTCTTGTAGCCAAGTCTAGTGGTGAGTATTTACTCACCTTTAGCTTGTGTGTGTGTGTGTGTTTATGTGCACACATGTGCTGCATGTGCAGCAATTTCTTAATTTCTCCCTCAGTTTTCAAAGGCAGTTTTGCTAGATAGAGAATTCTTCACTAGTATGATATTTTCTCTGGCACTTTAAATGCATCATCCCACAGCCTTCTGTTTTCCATAGTTCCTGCTGATAATAGGAGAGTAATTTCATAGAGGATTCTGTGGAATGATAAGTCACTCTTCACTTGCTGCTTTTTAAGAGACCCTCCCTGACTTTTAGGAAGGTTATTGTAATGTGTCTTAGTGTGGATCTCTTTCAGTTTATTCTATTTGGAGTTCATTCATCTTCAAAGAATTGTAGCTGTGTCTTTCACAAAATTGGGGTCATACTGCCTATTAATTTTTCAAATAAACTATAGTTTTCTCTCTCTTTCTATAATTTCCATAATCCATATGTTCTTCTTCTTGGTGGTGTCCTGAAAGTTCTTTAGGCTCTGTTCCTTTTCTTATTCTGTCTCTTTGCTCCTCATACCTAATGCTTTAAATGTGCTAACTTCAAGTTCTCAGGTTCTGTCTTCTGATGGTTCAAATCTGCTTTTAGACTCTACTAGCAAATTTTCATCCTATATTTTAGTTGTTTGTGTGGAAAAACATGACTCTAGAGTCATAGTCCACTCTTTTGGTGATGATAATTATTATTACTCTATGGGGATTTACCACATACTGCGAATACTAGGTGTTCTGTTTTTGCCCTGCAGACCCCACTCATGCCCTGTACTCTTCTAGCCTATGCCTAAAAACTGATCTGATGGCTAAAGCAATTTACTGTCTGTCCGGGGTGGGGGGAGCAGAAGGAGACTGGAACTTAGTTCCCCCTGTGTGCAACTTGACTAAATTTTTCATCTCTTAGCACGGCTTCTCTCCAGTGACTGCCCCCACTGATATCCTCTTTGAGATCCAGAACTAGCACATTCCCATTCAGACCCAGGAGTAGCAAATTCTCACTCATCACCCGTCACCTCCCGCCATTTCAAGCCTAGGGTCTGTCAGAATCTCTTGTGCGTGTCCTTAAATTGTCCCACATCATCATAAATCACTTTTTAAGCTCATTCTCCTCACTTATTAGTTTGAGAGCGCCACGTGTTTCCTGCTAGAACTCTAGTGGACACATTGTATTGTTGACTGCTACCTCTTTTTCAGGGAAATGCATCTGATTCTGCAGAAATGTGCTCAGGTACTAGAAGGCTCTGGAAACGACTACTTTGGGTCCAGAAAGAGAAGTTGATTTTTTTTTAGTGAACTTATGTCATTCATCAACAATGATAGTCAGCTTGCAGGTCAGAAAATGTCTCTTGTTAAATACACAGATCACTTTGTAATATGCAAAGTGAACAAATTTATGGCTCAGTTTGATGAGGTAAGTGAGTGAGAAGAATGCAAAGCCTGCGCTCCTGTCAGGAATGGGCAGTGCAGCACATCGAGCCCTCATTACGGTGACTGGTGCCCTGAGTGGGTCATCTCACGTGAGACGACCAAACTGAGGCACCTAGTCATCAGGGAGAACTCAAAAGGCAAAAACAGTTCGCTCTATCTAGAAAAGAGCTGCCTATCAAGTGAGACTAGACATATTAATGCCTCCCTTTTGAATTCATCCTCTTCAGTGTGGTGATCCTTTGCTAAGCACAGAGCTAATAAAGATTTTGTTATACCCTAAGCCTGTAGTGGCCGCCTTTGACCTCAAGACAGAATGACAAATACCTGACATGGGGCTGTTGGTCTCACTCTCTTCTCCCTTGGCACACTTGTCCGCCGCTCTGCCTCCAGTCCTAGAACCCTTCTAGTCACAATACTAAGGACAGCAGGGCTTACAGTTTTCTGCTAAGGTAAACATATTTTTCAGCCCATCCTTTAAGATACAGTACTATATCCTCTAAATTCAAGATAACAGTATCATGTAATCTGACTTCATATCTCCCATTCTGTGTCACGCCTTCAACCCTGTATATCATTCTTGACACGTATTGGGTGTGCTGTCAGGCTAATAGTCATGTAATTCTATAAAGTTCTCAGTATACACATGGGCAGTGTGCAGCATTTAAAGTTGCAGTGAAACCATGTGAGCCACATATCCTGGGAATATTGCAGCAGCATAAGACATTTGTAAAGTAGTGTGGAGCACGTTTCCATGCACTGTGTAATTCAAAGCACAGAAAAAGTTTACCAGATGAAAATTGAAAAGTAAACACTATAGAATAAAAGCTGAATGTTCAAGGTTACTGAGCTTTCAACTAGTCCTTTCCAGTAAAGGGCCCTGGTGACATTGATCTTGTCGTAGTAGAGGGGTCAACCCACTCTCATGCAAGGTCACCTATTTTCTTTTTAATTGTAACTCAGCTCTCCAGACTGTGGCTCATTCTTTTGGGAAAACCTCAAAGCAAATTCCAAATTATATTATCTTCCCACATTGTTTCAGTTTTGCTTCTTCTCAGAAAAGTTGATTATATTTGGTAACTTTTTTTAGGTGTAAACTTATCAACATTATTTTACTAAATTTGCATTAGCATTTCAAATTCTCTTTCCTAAATAGAAGAGTAGAACAAAAAATAGTATCTTTGAAAATAGAATACAATTTTTCAGATGTATTTGGAACAATCAGTTTTTAAATGTAGACAACTCGTACTTAACCCATTGCCAGTGGAGAACATGACAAGTTGATACTCGGGAGCTTCGCTCCACCAATATTCATTGGAAAATGATGGTGACTGAAGTAGGCTAAAAGCTGGCAAGCTTCAAAGCCAAAAGATGCCTTTCTTTCCCCAAAGCATGCAGGCTCATAGTGCTAGAAGATATGTGCACAAACTGTTATATCCAATCACTCATGACCTTCAGATAAGATTTTCAAGCTGCTCTTTATTGAATATTTACTGTGTGAGGGCAATCATTATTTTGAGTGTATTGTATCATTTAATTCTTTAGTCTGTGAAGTATTCATCCCACTTCAGAGATGAGAAAGCCCAGGCTCAGAAAATATGACTGTTTCAACTCATTAATAAGCCATTGTTCACAGAGAGACAGAAATTAATGTTTGGAGTCATGTTTTAGGAAAATATGTTTTGAAAGCATTAAAAGTTAATAACAAATGTAAGGGTACAAATAATTCAAAAACTGAATTTTCAGTTCCTTGATAATTCAAGATATTACAAATGTGTGGTAGTCGCATAGTTGACAACACAAAAGATAGTTTTTGTTGTGAGTAATTTTTTTTAACAGAAGTCTTTTTTAAACAAACCCACTGGAAAATATTTTCAAAAAATCTTTTTTTAAAACAGCAAAAATAAATTTGGACCTAGTTAAAAAATGATTGTAGATTTGATCTCAGCAGAGGATTTATCTTTATAAATAACCAAGGGCGGTATGTGGATGTGTGGCCCAAAGTGATAAGATTATAGAGTATCAACTAGAAACACAGTCACAATACTGAAACCTGGGAGTGAAGATTTTGTGGATCTGGCATATTTGAAATAGCTTTATTATTGTTGTTTTAACATATTTTGAGAGTGGAAGGTAGGGTGAGGCTAGTATAATACTTTCACTATGAGAGACTTTGGTTTCTCTGTGTGCAACTTCTAATAGTAGAAACAAGCCATGGAATCCAATTACTTCCAATAAAGAATTATAATTGCTAAAAGATGTCATAGAATGAGACTATGACAGCAGCCTCCACATACTGAGGAAGTTAGATTAGCTACAGAAATTCTAGAGTTGTTTTGGTTTTTTGTGTTTTCATTTCTTGTGGTACTAGAGATTAAACCCAGGGTATTTGAATTGACCTGCATCCTAAGGTTTTTTCTTCACTTTTTACTTAAAGACAGTATCTTACCAAGTCACAAAGTTGCCAACTCTGGGCTCAAATTTGCAGTTAACCTGCCTCAGCCTTCCAGAATCCTGACATAACAGATGCGCACCACCATGCCTGGCTCAGAGATTGGGTTTCATGTGTAATAACAAAAGCCAGAAAGGAAGAGCTGATAACCATTGAATAAAAATTTGAAGTTCTTTCTAAAGCTCTGTGAACAAGTGTAACAAAGCAGAGCAGACTTCTTTTGGAAGATAGTTTAGGAATTCCTCAATGAAAATTTCTTCCATAAGAGAAACTAGAACTTTCTCAGAAGCAGGAGACCAGAACACATTGCAGAATTCTTGGAGAGATGCAAAATTTGATAAGCTTAAGTTGTACACATGAAGTCAGTCATCAGGAACTTGAGTCTATAGTCCTAGGTTCTAGTAGCACCAGAAAGAGTCAATTTTGTATGATGTGCCTAAACTTTGTGCAGGAGGTGAGGGGTGGGGAGTAGGTGTGTCAAGTGGCATAATTTGGGTTAAGCAAACTGGCTTCAGAGGTAGGCAATGCCAGTTCAAGTAGGTGACAAGTAAAAACCTGGTGGTGGTGGCAATGGAGGGAACAACTGTTAGTTTTAATTATGGAATAGAACATATTCAGTTGGTGTATTTGTGTATTGCCCTAAAGTTTAAAGAGCTTAGAATACCAAGTATAAGTACAAATTCAAAAATTTGCATTCTACCTTCTACTGGCTGTGTGGTCTCAAACATTTTGCTTTGCTATTGTCAGCCTATTTCTTTATCTGTAAGACATTATAATACTACTTACTCAGAATTCTGAGGAGTAAGTGGGGTTGGAATTTAACATTTTGACTGATGGACAGTAAAGATTTCTTCTCATTACATAATACTTTTATCAAAATATATGCACTTTGCACATTCACACGACGAGTCTTGCTCTTAAATGTAATTTGCCAAGTCTTTAAAAACTCGCTGTCCTTCTTTCCCCCTATTTTTTCCCTAGCTATTTCTAACATGGCACAACTCACCTGGAAGGTCAGTGAAGTCTCATTTCTTGGAACTGAAGTAAGTGTAAAATAAATTCATACACACATTTTCCAAAGACCTCTCACAGTCTCACTAGACTTTCACTTGGGATGGTTAAAACTCAGCTGGCCAGTTGGTGCCACGGGATCCAACTACAGAAAAACACTGTGAAAACCTTCTGGGGTACTTTCTAGAGGACAATGATCTCACATGAGATCTTTCACAGTTCTTGTTTGCAGTAAGAACCTATGAGTTCAAGTGGTCATCAGTATGCAGAGGAGGGGAGGAGGGGAGGATCTTTATTGCCAGTGTAGACAGAGCCTGACTTGACTCCAGCCCCAGTACAATGTCATCTACATCTGATATTCAGAGAGGCCAGAGGGAAGTCAGAAGTATATCTAGACTTCCTAAAGATTTTAATTCTACTCAGGTCCCCATGATAGCATGTCCTCATCTATGCCAAAATTTCACAAACAATACTTTCAAAAGACTTCTGTGAAAACCAGAGTTGTAGATCATGGCAGACTCTCCTTGGAACTCTGTGATCATCTTCTGTCTCTTTCTCCAGGATCCTCAGCCTCTTCATTCCGTTTGACCTTTCAGTCCCTTCCCCCCTCCATAACCTTCTACCATTTTATTTCTACTTAGCGTCTTTGTTAGGAAAAGATTCTCACCTAGATGGTTTCAGGGGCTTGTGCTTCAATCAAAAGGTTTACTAAGGGTCTGGAAAACACTCTAGAGGAATGGGAGCTATGTTCCAGTGTAATTCCTCTTTCCTTTCTTACCCACAGTTCTTCCTTCCCTTCTTTCCTTCCTTGTTTCCTTTTTATTCCCTATACACCTCCCACTATCACTTTCCCTCCACTTTCTTCTTACCTTCCCTTCCTCACTGCTCCCTAATCTTTCTCTCCCTCATTTTCTCCCTCTTCCCAGTACATTTATTGACTTCCGGTTATAAACTTGGCACTAAGACTATTAATTTTTCAGAATTCAAGCCAGGTTCTTGAAATTCCCAAAAGAACTAAAACAAAATTACCTCCCCCCCCCAATTTAAAGATCCAATTCAGAAATGGGCATCTGAAATGAGCCGACATTTTTCAAATGAAGAAATAAAGGCAGCTAAAAATCATATGAAGAAATGCTCATCATTGCTGGTCATTTGAGAGATGCAGATGAAAACAACCCTGAGAGTCCATCTCACTCCACAAAGAATGGCTGCTATCACAAAATCAACCAGCAACAAATGCTGGCAGGGTTGTGGGGAGAAAGGAACCCTTCTCCACTGTTAGGTGAGAATGTAGACAGGTGCAACCACTGTGAAGATCAGTGTGGACATTCCTCAAAACACTAGGATTAGAGGTCCTATTGAACCCTTCCCTGCTAGGTGTATACATGAAAGAATTAAAAGACTCATATTACAGTGACATATCTACACCCATGCTTATAGCAGCTTAGTTTGTGACACCTAAATCTTAGAAACTGCCCAAATGTCCCTCCGCAGGAGACTGGACAAAGAATGTTTTGTTTTGTTTTAAATAAAAGGAGTATTACTCTGCCATAACAAAGAATAAATTATTCAAATGGATGTACCTTGAGGACATACACATAAGTGAAATAAATAGGTCATAAATGTGGAAATAGCATGTCATTTTTCCCGGTATGAGAAACTGAAGTTGTAAATGAGTTCTAAAATGTATGATAGATATTTTGAAATAGGAAGAAAATGTTCAAAGGGAAAAAGGGGTAGGGGCTAATAAAGAAAAGAAAAAAAATTGATAGTTAAAAATAGAAACAAAGCTTATCTAGAAAGGGGGCAGGGAGTTGTAGGGAGGGCAGGGAAATGACAAAAAATGAGATGCATCATGGACTTATACAAACCCTCAACATTGAATGTGATCATAACATGTAAAAAAATTACCAATAGGGTCGGAGGGTTAGCTCAATGGTTCCGGCGCCTGCCTTGCAAGTGCAAGGACCTGAGTTCGATCCCTGGTAACCACATATAATGCTGGGTGTGGAGACACGCCCACCAACAATCAACACCGAATACCACAATGCCGGATGTGGTGGCTCACGCCTGTAATCCCAGCACTCGGGAGGCAGAGACAGGAGGATTGCTGAGTTCGCGGTGGCTTGCCTGAGCACCATAGTGAGCTCAGGGCCAGCCTGAACTACAACGCGAGACCCTGTCTCAAAAAGGAAAAAAAAAAAATTACCAATAAAATCAACTTTAAAAAAATAATATCCCAGGGTGGAGATTTAGCTCAGTGGTTTTGGCGCCTGACTAGCAAGTGCAAGGTCCCTGGTTCCATCTTTGGTAACCATGTATAATATCGGGTGTGGTGACTCACACCCACCAGTAGTCAGTAACACACACCACAATGCGGGGTGTGGTGGCTCACGCCTGTAATCTCAGCACACAGGAGGCAGAGGCAGGAGGATTGCTGAGTTTGAGGTTTGCCTGGACTACATAGTGAGCTCAGGCCCAACCTGAACTACAAAGTGAGACGAAAGAAAGAAAGAAAGAAGGAAAGAAAGAAAGAAAGAAAGAAAGAAAGAAAGAAAGAAAGAAAGAAAGAAAGAAAGAAAGAAAGAAAGAAAGAAAGAAAGGAAGGAAGGAAGGAAGGAAGGAAGGAAGGAAGGAAGGAAGGAAGGAAGGAAGGAAGGAAGGAAGGAAAGGAAAGACTATTCTTACAAAGTCCTCATGTGCTCATAGACGAGGCTTGTGAAAGATGATTATGAAATTGCTACAACTGACTAGCTGAGAATAAGTGGAAGTCTGGCTCGAGGTGGGTTTTGGAGTGTACCTGACAGAGAACATCTTCCTCACTGAAGTGTTCCTTCTCTCTGCTTCCTGGACACCATGGTGAGAGCAGCTTTTCTCTGCCAGACCTTGCTCTCTGCTATGATGCTCTGCCTTGAGGCTGGCTGACCATGGACTGGAACTCTGTACCAAAACGAATCTCTCTTCCTTAAGTTGTACCCGTTGAGTATTTTGTCCCAAATTAAGAGGAAAGTGACTAAGACAACAGCAAATAGCATTAAGTGGCTACCACCTTGAAAGATGAGGAAGTTTGTACATTCCTGAATAAATGTACTCAAAAAAATTGAAATGATTTGTTAAACTTAGGCTTTATTTAGCATAAAGGTAAAGAACAAAGCCCTGGGAGAGTAAGTAAAATAAGACCGATAGGGGAAAGATAGAGCAGCAAAGCAGACCCCAAGTATTTCTTGAATATTTCCCATTCCATCTGACCTGAGCTGGGGCCTGCGGAAGAAGGGAGGAAAGTGGAAATGATGCTTTGGGGCAGCATCCATGGCCAGTGTCATTAGCAACAACCAAGCCAGTGACGCCACACATGGATTCCCCAGGAATTCCAGGCACAGTCCAGGCAGACAGAGTGTGGTGATTTTCTCTTCTCTTCTTTCTCTTCCCTTCCCTTCCCTTCCCTTCCCTTCCCTTCCCTTCCCTTCCCTTCCCTTC